>APFE030357947.1:99277-128723 GCA_000404065.3 Pinus taeda | reverse complement strand
AAGCCACGGATCAAGTGTCGGTAATACCGAGGAGAGAATGCACCGTCGGATCACTACATATCGTGACCGTCGGATTGTAAGTTACAAAATGTACAACGGTAAAGAAACACACTTTACCTAACCTAACCTAACTCTATACTAGACCAAGTTGAACTTAACTATTTCCTATGTGTCGGAATATCCTAACATCCCCCCTTAAGAACAACTTGGGATAGGATTGAAGGATTTACAAATATGACACAATAGGAGAAGGAAGGAGGCACTAGAGCCTATCCCCCCTTGTCCAAGGAATGATTTTTATCTTCATCAAGAGATGTGTCCTTGCCATTCGGACACTCCTTTGCATAATGTTCGAACTTATTACAAACAAGGCATCTGTCTTTCTTTCCACCCTTATATCCAGACTTCCCATTGAAGTGATCTTTAGGTGGGCCATCAGAAGCTTCTGCTGTGCGATTCTGCTAATATTCTTTGCTTTTTCTTCACCCTTGGCGAATTTGAAGAGGGATGAGGAATCTATTGATCCTTTTTTCCTTTCCCAACTATCTTCGGTGATTGCTCTTTCACTCTTGCTGGGCTTTATCTTCACCTTAGTTTCGATACCATGTTAAATTTAGTTATGTTCTATGCTTAGAGCAATTTATTTTAATTTTCACAGTTAGCTCAATATTTTTTTCAGATTAGCAATCACATCAACATTAAAGTAAACCGCCGATAGAACATAAACATAATTCGCAGAAGACAAGCCAAGACAAGAGGACACAAGATGTGGCGCTAGCCAGGGACAAACCCTAATGTGGGGAAACCCTTGATCAATTCTTCTTATATGTTCTTCAATAGTTCAACAGAGGGAGAGATAGTACATTTACAATAGAAGTCAACACTTTGACTTATCTAGATAAGAGCATAGATCATCTCTAAGAAGATGATACATGAGATCAGTTGAAGACATGCTGCTTCAACTGATTCTCTAAGGTGACTCCTTCACGTATCATTGTGTTGCATCTCGTCATCATGCTGCACCTCACCCTGTTGCACCATGCTGCACCCATCATCACAATGCTGGACCTCATGACCATGCTATACACATCATACTGCTGCACCTTATGCTGCATTGCTGTCCCATGTGCCATTGTTGCACCATGTTGCCACAATTGTCCCATGTGCCATTGTTGTACCATGCTACCACATGTGTCCCATGTGCCATAGCTGCATCATGTTGCCACACTGTTGTCCCATGTGGTATGCTGAACCATGTTGACATACAACATGTCTCATGTGTTTGTAGCACCATGCTTGCCATGCTGTTCATGCTTGCTGCTGTCCTTTGTTGTCCCATTTACTATGCAGCTATCCCTTGCCACTGCTACCTAGATATATTGCTGTAGTTGCTGTCCCTAATAGTCATGCTATACCTTGCTGCTGTCCCCTTAGCCTTGCCATACCTTGTTGCTGTCCCATGTGTCTTAGCAGCACCATGTAGCCCAACTGTCCCATTTACTAGCACTGCTGTCTTGGCATGTTTGAGCCCTCAAATTCTCCATGCTGTCCCTGTTTTCAGGTGGTTAGGATTGCGGCCTACCACAGTCCCACGTTGCCGCCTACAACCCACCTTTTCGCTACCCCAAACAACCCTTCTTCAACTTGGCCTACCCTCGGCCTCCTTTCAGCAGCTCAGTGCCTTGTTTTAGGCCTTAAAACAATCCTCCCTTTGAGTTGCATTAGGTCTGCGTCTAGGGCACCATATGCTTGCGGCTAGGGCACCATTGGTATGTTTAGGACAATGTCTATCTTCATCTTAACAATGGCTAGGATACCCTTGAGATAGTGTAGGTTAGGGTTGCCTTTAGGACTGCGTTAGGGCTGCCTTTAGGACTGCGTTAGGGCTGCCTTTAGGACATCGTTTAGGGATGCCTTCTAGGACTGCGTTAGGCTTCTTCTTTGAGCTCCTTTAGCTCCACGCTTAGAACCCTTTCATAGCTTTTCTGGGTTGCCTTCTTTTCTGCGGCTAGGGCTTCTCTTTCATGACTGCATCCTCTAGATTAGGGCAGCGTATTCCTTCTTCTTGACTGCGGCTAGGGCAGCCTCTTTTCTTCCAACGTCTAGGGCTCATTCCTAGATTTCTCTTCCACTAAACCCAAGACAAGTGGAGAGAAATCAAGATAGAAGTGTGTGCGAAATGACTCTCAAGTCATCTCCTTTTATACTAAAACATTGAGCACATGTGGGGTTTATTTGGTTGTTGTCCGACCTTGATGAATTGTCTTATAACACAAATCAATTCATAACTCCATGAATACTTATCGGAATCGGATGATCTTTAGATCAATCCTACACTCTCGATGAGAGGGATCCAAGAAAAATATCAGCTACCATAAATAAGATGATCCACATGGAGTTTGGCCTTAGTTGCCAATTTTAACAATTTTTGGTAGCATGGGATGTGCTCTAACTCTCAAAATTTGCAGGGAGGCTTAAACACATGCATTCTCCAATACCTAGAAATCATTTTGGGAAATTCCACACGGAGACGATTTTATTAAAATAATTAATTGTTTTCACTGGGACCCTAAGTCTAAACTTTAGGAAATTAAAATAGTTAACATGTATTAATTCCACTGTGGGTGAAACTTCTAGAATAAGACGAGGATCAAGCCAAAATGATTTGAGCCATTGATTAGGAGTTAATCTAGGCCGTTGGTTGTCCAATGAAAAGATATAAGAAGAGGCTTGAGGGGTAGTTGGAGAACACATGGAGTGAAGATCAGAAGATGATTTTCAGACGCAGAGCAGCTGCCGGAGAGAAATTTGAAGTGATCTTTTGCAGTGAGGGGCAGGGATAGTATCCGAAGGGAATTTTTCCTAGTCCGAGAGTACAAGGCAGAGAGGGAAGAACGTTGGCCCATGCAGAGCTGACGCATTGGCAATGTAGAACCTAGAGGGAGATCGAATTCCTATTGAGGAAATCAAGTCTTAGAAGTTGAGAGTTGGAGTGTGAGGCCGGAAGGCAGAAATTCGTAGTTTGAAGCCAACAGAGGGTTTGAAAGAGGAGCAACATAGTCCCTAGCAGAAGTGACGCAGAGACTGCATGGGATTGACGTAGTTCTGTGCAAAGGTTGACGCAAAAGGGACGCAGAGGCTCTTCTCCAGCGTGATCAGTGCCAGATTCTTTCTGTGACAGGGTGAGAGCATTTCACTACGCAGAGGCTCTTCTCCAGCGTGATCAGTGCCAGATTCTTTCTGTGACAGGGTGAGAGCATTTCACTACTTGTTTTGTCCAGTTTCTCTTTGTATTGGAATCTGGATAGCCAGTTGGGCATCCAACGAATCATACTCCGAAATTACTACTGCATAATAATAAAACCCTCAGCTGCTACACCGGTTTTCCCACATTGGGTTTTTCCGGGGACATTTGTCCAAAAATCACTGTGTAGATGTGTTGTGTATTTCTTTCTTGTTTAGTTTCTTGTTTCCGCATTTTATTTAGATGGTGAAGGCTGCAGTGTATTAGTTTTGGTGTTTACTGTAGCGCACAGTAAATAATTTGTTCAATTACTTAACAAATTGAAGAAACTCAATTAGTGGTTGAAGTAAAAATTTGGACTTCCAAATTTTCACATTGTTTCAGCCTTCAGGGCGGCAGGTGAAACAAGAGAACAATAGGGGAAGAGCCCAACACTGAAGAAGAACGGAAGTCAAAGTGTTGCATAGGCAACAAAGTCAAATCCCTAGAGGGATTGCGCAGTTCAGGCCAGGAGGGCAAGATATCCATGGTAGATCTCTCTTTGAGTGAGTTGATAGAGAGGTAGGATTTCGAGATTGAGACTTTAAGGAGCAGTTGGAAGTAGTCGATTCTCCTTTTAGGGGAGACTCAATCTTTGATACTAATAACTGTGAAATCGATAAGGCTCCCACCTATCCTCCTTATGATTCTATATTCAAATCACTTGAGCCTTTAGATTATGGTTTTGAGGAGGAAAAACCCGTTGAATATAATACTTCACTTTCCCCTTTACCTTTTTCTCTTGTTCATCATCTTTAGTCTGCCACAAGTGATTCCTTCTCCCCCTTTCATATGATCTCAAGTGACCATGAACCCTTTTCCCCTTCTGAATATGGTGTCAAGGAAGAACCCCTCATTCAATATACTTTATCTCCATTGACACACCCTCGCGATTATGATCCCTCAATAACCTCCCCTCCAATGTGATCATCACTGTGAGCAACCTACTTGTTGCACTCCTTCCTTTCCTCACCCTTCATTCCCCTCTCATCACGACCTTGTGGCATCTACAAAGCATAATATTGTAAACAATCTCTGTGATAGGGAGTTCTTGAGAGTGATCTTTCATTCCACCATTGTGTACTTAGAGGGAAAGCCTTGCACTTCTAGATTGGCTTATTTTCCTTCTCCTAGGGCTTCCTTTTACATCGAATGGAGAACATATTGTCCCACCTCCCAGCTGCTTCATCCTCCATATAATTGTATCTGCATTCGCTTTGGGATTTGGTACATGAGTAATCATATTGGTAGGGATATGTATATTGATATGATGATATGTTGGTTGCACTGGCTTTATGATTACACTTAGTATTAGCGTTATTATATGCATGTTAGGATAGGATGCATTGCATGTTGATTTTTCGCATTAGAACTAACATCACATGATATTTCTCATGATAGATTAGTTGCATTTAGATTAAATTTGCATATATTTTCTTTCTTGTTGATTTTTACGCCCTAATACTAAGCATGGGTGATCTTAAGACACCATAAAAACATGCTGCTCCGTGTGTTTAGTCTTTGTATGTGGAGGTAATAGGTCTACGGTAACCAAGAGATTGCTGGTGTTCTCATGAAATCTCGTTCGAGTGGCTTCACGCACTTTTTTGAGAGCTTATGTCCCAGTTAGAGCCAAATGTTACCCACCACCTGTGGCTAGTGTATATGGGAGAAATTTTTTCTCGTAGATGGCCCTTAGTCGGTAGCTAGTAGCCCCTTGTAGCCACTAGATAGCTCGATGTGCCATTTTCTCCACCACCTGAGCCAGCCATGTGGTCCCTCGACCACTTGTCATGAATGTATGTTTGAAGGTGGGCCTTCTGACCCCAAAGGTATGGCTTTTCATTGGTATAGTTGAGTAGTTTTCCTTAGTTGTCATAGGTACTTTTGGGCATGAATTGGTGGGGTGATTCGGTGGAAAAAGTGGGTTCGGTTTGTATTCTTGTCTCCATTGCCCGATTTCGTGGTTACCCTTATATCCTAGTCCCATGGGATCTCCTTTAGTGGCCATTAGCTTTAGGGTTGACACTACATGAGAAATCGTGATTTTGGTTGCATGGCCCCACCTCCTGATACCACCTACATTACTCCCTCCACTTTTTTGAGCCCCATTCATCTCTTTTCCCATCTGGGTTCACGTGTCTGTTGGGTCCACATGGGTTTAGCCTCCCGTCCCCTTGTCCACACCTTGGGTTGGGCTTGGAATGATGCCTCAGGTTGATGCAGTTGAAAAGAATGTAAAAAACATAATTTGGCCACTCTCAAGAGGAAATCTACCACAAAGTGAAAAAGATGGTCGGGACATACAAATTTAGCACGTGGGCAAAAGCCGAACATGAGCTCTACCCCTTATTCATGGCCATCACACTAGTTCCTATGGACCCTAGATGAGCCCCCTCCATTAAAACACCCATGATTGTCCCAACCCCTGGTGGGCGATGAATTGCCCCACCTCAAAGGGGTATCCACTGCTATATATTACATATCATGTTGTCCATCCTCTAGAGCCCCGAGCAATTTTGAAGAAAAATCAATCAAGGGCAAAAGGCATATGAAGAACGATGGAAAGACAAAGGTGGGGGTAACTCATGTACCACGATTTGCTCCCTCCTATACTCATATACCCAGGTGTGGCTTCCCTTGTTATAACAACCCAATGACCTTGATATGTGGTCTGGATGATTCCCTTGATCCCAACTCCATTCCTTCATCATATCATTTGCCACCTACCTCTTAAAAGATGTATTATGGACATGCCACCCCCTTGAAAGGTTGAAACCACCTAATAGGGTCTTTGGTTAACCCCCTTTTGAGCTTGGAGACACCTGTACTTGCGAATGCCCACTATGGAAAGGCATGCCATCATGAAGTGCCCCATTGATCCCATAATTTGTAAGCATTATTACTTGATTATTCTAATGATTTGTTGTGTTGGAGTGCAAGGGGATGCATTGGATATTATGCAGGATTGTTGGCGGGTCTTCGTTTAGGGTTTGGTCTCCCTGTACAGGGTCCAATTCCTCTAGAGGGCCACATTGGCACTTGTAGGGTGAGCGTTGAGAGCCATGGGCATTGATTTCTTGTGTTCCACCTTTTGGATGGGGATGATGTACCTAGTCCACCATGCTTGCCCAGCTCCACAGTTGCACCATACACTTGGCAAACACTCCATGATATCTCCCGCTGTAGATCACTCCAACCCTTACAGATGGTCTACAGGAAGATTTGATCCATTTGGAGACCCATGAGGATGTCCTTGTGCCCCCACACCCACTTGGGAGCACCACAGGTTCTTGATTGGATTACAAGGGTGCAACCCCTTGTCTACTATGTTTGGAGTTATTTTCTTCACCATGGCACCCCTTGGACTTCATGAAGCCTCCTCAAAGGCCCAACAACTCACTTTGATGATCATTCGACCCTCTTGAGAGGCTTATTCATGTATTATTGAGCTGTTTGGTGGGCTTGTCACCAAATGTTATTGTTATTTTGTACATTATTTTATTCTAGGGGCTAAATTAGGCCAAAATTAGCTAAATCAAATTCATTAGAGATTGTATAAATAGATGATGAGTTGATTCATTCTCTCATCATCACTTGGATTGGATCATTCTTTCTTGTGAGTTTTCCACTATTCTTTTTGGGGGAAAAAATTGGATGGATGGACGAATTTTGATGTTTGGATCTCCTCATTTTTGTCTTGGGGCTTCTATATTGGCATATGATGATGATTGGATATACTTGTTCTCACATGTAAGTGCATGATGATGATTGGATATACTTGTTCTCACATGTAAGTGCTCTTTTAATGTTATTTTATCATTTTCTTATGTCACATGAATGTTGCTGGGGAATTTCGCGATACTAGGCTGAAATTTGGTGCTTTTCTTGCTTGAAAGGGTGGAAATTTGTCTTTTATTAGCGTTGCATCATGTAATCGGCCATGTTTGAATACGTGAATGTTCCTGGAGATATTTCGTTGAAATTTTGTCTTGATAAGTCATCACATATTGCACATCAAAGTATAAAGACATTGAAGCAATTATCCCATGCCCTAATTGCCATGCGAAATTGTTCTAGAGGCCTCCTTGATGAAATGAAATCATCC
This sequence comes from Pinus taeda, assembly GCA_000404065.3. NCBI lineage: Eukaryota > Viridiplantae > Streptophyta > Pinopsida > Pinales > Pinaceae > Pinus > Pinus taeda. Next base: position 121,332 of record APFE030357947.1, on the reverse strand, counting down.
CAAGCATTGGAATCTTCCTAACTCCATTTCCCCCAAAGGATTAGGCACTAGTCCTCCATAGGTGGTCACCTAAAAGCATATTTTTCTCACCTTCCTCTCTCTCTCTAGGCCCACCCAACATAGGTAACCAAGGGCATCAATTATCTCACAATGTAGCCATCCAAATACTTAGATATTTGGTCCACAATTGCGCTGCAGTTTCTCTAGAGGCCCTCACAATTTGAAGCGAATTCGATGATGGGATCTCGAGATATTTCAAGCCCTAGCTCGAGGACCATTTCTTGCCTTAGGTTTCCCTTGGCTAGTAACCTCATCTGGATCATTGCATTCTATTTCAAGAAGATTTGTCCATTGATATTCTTCTCTTCCACAATTAGGTCAAGCCCCTCTTTTAGTGACCAATTCCTCTTGACCTAATTTTGGGTTCACTTGGTCCCGTGTTGTCCCGGAACTTTTTGAAGACAACTTCACAAAGACCATTTGGAATCAAAGCTTCCACAAAGATTTCTTGGACTAGGCCCTTCCATTACAAATCTTATTTGCAAACCTTAGCCCTTGAAATCCCCTTGGCCCTTCTTAGAGAGCCTTACACCTTGCTTTGCAAGCAAGAAACCACCATTTGAGTCTCTCTTGTGAATAGGCCTTTAGGAATCACTCTCTCCCTTTATTGACTCATTTGTCTAGTGATTCCCTTCATACGGGGTCCCCTCCCATCAATGAAAGTTCGTAAACAATAGGGATCTTTTGCTGAGGTGACAATGGGCTATTGCTGCATTATTTCCCTTGACCTAGCAGTTGCCCCTCTAGGATCCCCTTTTAGGATCCTTGCTAGTTTGAGCGGTAACAAGGCTGACCTCTCCAAATGTGCATATGTGGGCTTTTCTTCATAAGTGCACTTTCGCTTTTCCAAATTTGATGATCTTTAGGTCGATTTTGGTCCTCTCAAAAAGAGGAATTGAATGCAATCAACATCTCCATCAAATGAGTTGTCCATAGTGGAATTTGGCCCTAGTTGCCAATTTTAACACTAGATAATATTCTAGCAAATATTTGTCTGTTGGCTTATAATCTTGATGCATTTCCTTGACAATGCCTTTGAATTTCTTACTAAATTCATCAGACGTCTCATTCTCATTTTTCTTTATGTTGTTGATGGTTCTAAGAAAGTACCTTCCTTCTCTTTTATCTCCATACTTATCTTTGAAGGCATTGATAATGGCTTGTAGAGATTCAAAGGAGTTCTCTATAATGTTCCTAACTAGGAAATTCAGTGATAAACAAAGCAAGCAGACAAACCAACAATCAACAATGAGATGCAATCACCAAACACCCATGAAAACGCTGGAAATAGAGAACTTTTGAGCCATTTTATTAAATCATCATTGAGCAAATACAACAATGAATGGAATGGTGCACCTGGGCTTGTCTCCAAGGACAAGCGTGACAAAACCTAGGTGAGCAAATGATGATATGAGCGCTGCCCAACTACTGCTCCAGAGCTAATCTACGTTGCCCAGAAAACTTCGTTGTTTGTTGGAAAGGAAGTGTTGGAATCACTGCTTCCCGTGCTCAAAAAATTGTGAAACTTCAGCTCTTGGATCCTTAGCAAAGACCCATGCAAACCCAAGAAGGTTTTGGCCTAGTTTAGACCTATGAAAATCGACTTTCAAGGAGTTCGTCCTCCTCCTCATGTTGGCAAACTCGGCCTGTTTGAAATGTGCTGGGAAAACTCTCCAAAACTGCTGCAAATCACTGAGATGCCATCCCTCATGAATTTCCACCCTTCTCTAATCTAATCCTGGTGTTGTGGCTGTAACTCTCAATGCCCACGTGATGCCCAGTCTGGCCCTCTGCGCAATCTTCTAAGGCTGAGTTTCGAACTGCGAAAATGTTGCACCCACCTGCTCCAAAACTCCACCCCAAGGCTGAACTCCTGATATGCTCCAACTCTCCAAGTTTCTCCGGCAAACGCTACCCGGATGAACCCCTGATCACAACTACATGTTCCCCTCTCTATTGGCCCAGAAATACGCACTGTTGTTTGTGGGTTGAGTGTGCTGGCTATGAATCTTCCACAGTGCTCCTCAAGGTACTCTGAAAATGCCTTCCTAGGGTGGAACTTGTAGTCCCTCGAAGGTAAGGCTGAATCCCTCGCTTGAGAGATTCGTGGCTAAACAGCCAGTTGACTCGGCTAAGCAGCTTGAGCAAACAGTGAAGTTAATTCGATGTGCAATTATGAATGGATCCCCAAGTGAGGAGCTCTTCCTCCTTATAACTTCGTGGGCCTCCCTTTTCCTCATTAGGGCCCCTCCAATGGCCATACAATTTCCCTCCAAGGCAATTTGAATTGCCCAATGCATTTTCCCATGTGGGTGCCCCCCACCTTCCACTGGAAAATTAATCTAGCTTCCATTTCTCCTAAGTCCCAAGTCAAAATTGCTTGGGTCCTTTACTTAACAAAAAATTGTGCAAAATTAGGGAGAGACCAAGACCCGTTACAAATTCATTTTGGAAGGGTAATGACAGTCCTCCCCTCCCAAATGTTGCTTCCCTCAAGCAACTTTAGCGCTAGGTGCTCTAGAATGTGCTCACCCTCCCAGGTGGCATCCTCATCCGACAGGTTCCTCCAACGCACCAAAAACTCCCTAATGGTCTTGCTCCTCAACTTCCTCTCTCGTCTCTCCAAAATGGCCTCAGGCTCCAAAACCAGATGGTGCTCATCATCCAGTGGGGGGTAACTTCATCGCTGTTGTCACCTGTTGTCCAAATACTTTTTTAAGGTATGAGACATGTAATATGTTGAGAATCTTGCTCCTCGGAGGTAGCTCTAGCTTGTAGGCCAACTCCCCAATTTGCCTGACTACCCTGTACGACCCATAAAAACGGGGATGTAGCTTCTTGGGCCCCTTTGGCTTCAATGTGGACTGCTAGTATGGCTGTAACCGGAGGTACACTAAACCCCCCTCCTCGAAATGCCTCTTAGTTCGGTGCCTATCTACGTACATTTTTTGCTAGTTCTACGCTGTCACTAAGTTATCCTTGAGAGCCTTGAGGATGTCTTGGCTCTCTTGGATCGAATCTCTGGCCTTTGGGGCCCGACTGTCTCCAAGAACAACGTCAACAAAAGATAATGCATCATAACCATACAAGTCACGGAAGGGAGTCATACCGATGGACATGTGATGGGTGTTGTTGTAGCAATACTCGCCCAAGTGTAGCCATCGAATCAAAGCCCTCAACTACCCAGTTGCGTAGTTCCTTAGGTACCCTTCCAACCACTGATTAACTTGCCCGGTCTGGCCATTTTTCTGTGGGTGGTAGCTCGTGCTTGGCGTGAGCTAAGTACCAACCAACCTGAAGAGCTCCTACCAGAAGCCTCCCATGAACCTGCTATCCCTGCCACTCACTATGTTCTTAGGAAGCCTGTGTAACTGGAAGACCTCCCTGAAGAACAACTCTGCAACCTGTGAAGTCGAATATCTAGTAGGGATGGTGAAAAAGTGGGCATACTTCGTCAACCGGTTAACGACTGCATAGATGCAATCCTTGTCCTGTACTGTGGGCAGCCCCATGATGAAGTCCATGGAGATACATCCCCATTTCCCCTCGGGGATGGGGAGCGGCTGTAACAATCTTGCAGGATGAATCAACTCCCCTTCGTTCCTCTGACATGCCTCACACTCCTGTACATGCCTTAGCACGTCCCCTTTGAGGCCCTTCCATGTGAAATGCTCCCTGACTGCCATGTGTGTTTTCTTGAACCCTTGATGCCCTGACAATGGCGAGTCATGTGCTGCCTAGAGCACTCTCTCCCTCAATTGCGAGTTGGGAACCAAAAATATGTGCCCCTTGTAGTAGATGACCTCATCCATCACTCGGTAGAGCTCATCTACGTGAGTACCCTCTAGAATTTCGCATGCCCTCCTGTCCTTAGAATGCTCAACCAATAACTGGGCTTTCCAATCATGCAAATGCTCATGAGTGATAGGCATGTTTGTTTCCTGGATAAGGCATCAACCACCACATTGTGTTTCCGCTGCACATACTCTGTCAAAATCATAGGCCTGCACCTTGCTGACCCATCTCTGTTGTCTGTCGTTGAGGCCCTGCTGCCCCATGAAGTGACGAAGAATGTTGTGATCAGTCTTCACCTGAAACCTGTTACCCACCAAATACTATTGGAACTTGGCCAAGGCATGCATAATGGCCAACATCTCCTTGTCATATATAGAATATGAACTCTCATGGGGCAAGAGCTTCTGACTCTCGAAAGTAATGGGGTGCCCATCTTGAGATAGTACTGCTCCAACTCCCTCCCCAGATGCATCACACTCCACGGTGAAGTGTTGGGGGAAGTTCGGAAGTGCCAATACTAGACAACTGCTCATCACCTCCTTGAGGCGGACAGAAGCTATCTGTGCCCCAACTGTCCATGCGAAAGCCCCTCCCTTTGTCAAATCCGTGAGGGGAGCTAGTAACTGTGAAAACCCCTTGACGAACTTTTGATAATACGTGCAGATGCCCAAGAAGCCCCTTAGCGCTGTCACATCTCTGGGCACTGGCCAATCACGGATAGCTCTTATCTTCTCCTCATGGACCTTCACCCCATCTGTGCCAATGATATGCTCCAAGTAGAGCATCTCGGTCAGGCCAAACTCACACTTGGACAACTTGGCATAGAATTACTGTTCCTCCAAAATACGTAGCACCTCCTCCAAGTGTTGGAGATGCTCCTCCCAAGTCCTGCTATATATCAATATGTCATCAAAGAAAACCAATACAAACCTCCTCAATTGCCTTTGAAACACATGGTTCATACATGACTGAAAGGTAACTGGGGCATTTGTCAACCCAAATGGAATGACCAAGAACTCGAAGTGCCCATAATGGCATCGTAAAGCTGTCTTGGGGATGTCCTGATCCCTCACTCTGATCTAATGGTACCCTAAACGCAGATCTATCGTAGAGAAGTACTTGGCTCCTCTAAGCTCATCCGTCAACTCATCAATGCGAGGTATGGGGTATCGGTTCTTCAATGTCTTCCTGTTGAGGACTTGACAGTCAATGCACATGCGTAAGGTTCCAGCCTTCTTCTTCACCACCACCATTGAAGAAGCAAAGGGACTGGAACTTGGCCTAATGTGGCCTTATGCCAACAACTTCTTGATGGCTCGCTCAATCTCGTCCTTGTAGGCCTTAGGATGCCTATAAGGGGTGGTAATCACTGCCTGCACACCAGGCTCCAGCTCGATGGTGTGCTCGAATCCCCTATCTGGTGGCTACCCTAGTGGGATATCTCCAAATACCATTGAGTACCTGTCTAACAAAGCCTGTATGCCTGGAGGTGGTGGCTGGGCCTGCCCTCCAACCTTAGAAACCCTCAGCTCCATTGTCCATGTTATGTCTCCATGTCACATATATGCCTGCATCCTATGCGCTGAGATCGTCTGTGGTGGGTACGAATGCATGCCTCTAAGGACCATCGATTTGCCATTCGGGCCGGTGAACTCCATCTCCAGTTTCTTCCAATCAGTGGTAACTTGCCCAAGGGAGTGCAACCATTGGACATCCATCACCACGTTGGTGTTTGGCACATCGACCATAAATAAATGGTCCGTCATAGAGTAGTTCCCCATGGCTACTGTTAAAGCGGGCACATATCGAGTGCACTGCATGGTACGGTCACCCAACACCAAGACTGAAAAGCCCTCAAACTAGGTCGTGGTGAGGCCCCTCCTCTGGACCAATTAGGCATTTATGAAGTTGTGGGTAGCCCCACTGTCAACTAACACTGGCACCCACTGCCCCTGTATCGTGCCTCTGATCCTCAATGTTAGAAATTTGATGACTCCGCATAAAGAAACAAGGACTCCCCCGGATGGGGCAAAAGATGCCCCCCCGTGGAGGTGGTGGTGGTGGTCCCCTATTTGCTGGACTCTCACTATCTCCCACACCACATTCCTACTTCACCTTGTCCTCCTGGTCACTATCTGAGAAGACCTCAATGTAATGTGCTTTGCCAACTGTGCACCGATTTCCTGGTGCCCAGGGCTCTCGACAAGTAAAGCACAACTTCCTCCTCCTAAGGTCCTTCTGTGTCTCATCATCCAGCGGCCCCCGTCTCTGGGTGGTTCTCTGAGGTGGGGGTCTAGTGTCATTCCCCTTCTGGGGGTAGGGGGTACGTGCAGGAATGGGTTCTCGTGTCTTGGGGATGCCCCCGTGTAAATATCTGGCACACATCACTGCTTCCTGCAGTGTGGAGGGTTTGCGTGACTTCACCGTCCATGCAGGGGCTCGAGTAAGCCCTCTATGAAGGTGTATACCGTTGAGCATCTGATAGGTCCGACACCATCACTGAAACTCTTAGGAACTCCGATATGTACTCTTCTGGGTTGCCTGTTTGTTGGAGTTGGGTTAGCTCCCTGAAGTGAGCCTCTGGATCCCTCTCGTCAAAGTGCTCCACCACCCTCCTCGTGAAATCCTCATATGAAGTCACATTGGCATGCCCCAAGGTACCCAAGCCGTGAAACCACTAGTCGTGGGCTCCCCCCTCCATGTGCAACATGGCCATCTTGATGGTTTCCAGCTCCGTCATCCAATTAAGCTGGAAATAAGTGTCCATCTTCTCAACCCAGGCCCTAGCAGTGCACTTGGCAGTGTCATCATACATGGGGAAGTACATCCTCCCTATTGTCCTTTGCAACTCATAGCTTTGCATACCTTGTCCTCCATAACCCTTTCTCTTCTCATTTTGCTTGAGCTTATAGAAATCTCTGAAAGAGAGTGCTTCTCTGAAGTCTGCACCCATGGACTGTCATTCTCTGAAGTGTTCTCCCATCTGTGAAGGGTCTTTGGCCCTAACTGGTTCAGCCTGTGTCAAAGGCATGAAAGATGGCAATGTAGCTTGAGTTGGCCCACTCACTGATGGAGGTTGTGCTGCGAGTGAAGGATGGTCGAATTTTTGAGAAGTCCCCGAAGTCTCCTCGAATAAGAATACCCTAGGAGTGGTTCTCTCCTGGTTCTGTGTTTTAATCTCTTCTATTATTTCCTTCTGCCCCTTTGCTAGATCATTCAAAGCCTTCAAAGGGCTATCAAAGGCCATCTCCTCCTTGCTCTTGGGCTCTCCCATGTCTTCCTCTACTACTACAGCCTTCCCCTATCTTCAATGCTCAGAGTGATCTCCAACTCTCTTTCTCTGCTTTGGTACCTCTACCTCCTATATGTAATATTCTGCTGGTCCCCTTCTCTCATAGGAGAAACTCCCCACAACTGAGCCAAGTTCTGAGCTCTAATACGATTGTAATGTTCCTAACTAGGAAATTCAGTGATAAACAAAGCAAGCAGACAAACCAACAATTAACAATGAGATGCAATCACCGAACACCCATGAAAATGCTGGAAATAGAGAACTTCTGAGCCATTTTATTAAATCATCATGGAGCAAATACAACAATGAATGGAATGGTGCACCTGGGCTTGTCTCCAAGGACAAGCGTGACAAAACCCAGGTGAGCAAATGATGATATGAGGGTTGCCCAACTGCTGCTCTAGAACTGATCTATGCTGCCGAGAATATTGTGCTGTTTGCTGGAAAGGAAGTGTTGGAATCACTGCTTCCCGTGCTTAGAAAATTGTGAAACTTCAGCTCCCATATCCTTAGCAAAAACCCACCAAAACCCAGGAAGGGTTTGGCCTAGTTTAGACCCCTGAAAATCGACCTTCAAGGAGTCCATCCTCCTCCTCTTGCTGGCAAACTCGACCTATCTAAAATGTGCTAGGAAAGTTCTCCAGAACTGCTGCAAATCACTGAGATGCCATCCCTCATGAATTTCCACCCTTCTCTAATTTGATCCGGTGTTGTGGCTCTAACTCTCAATGCCCACGTGATGCCCAGTCTGGCCCTCTGCGCAGTCCTCCAAGGCTGAGCTTCGAACTGCCCAAATGCTGCACCCACCTCCTCCAAAACTCCACCCTAAGGCTAAACACCTGATATGCTCCAACTCTCCAAGTTTCTCTGGCAAATGCTGCTCGGATGAACCCCTGATCACAACTGCGTGTTCTCCTTTCTGCTGGCCCAGAAATACACACTGCTATTTGTGGGCTTAGTGTGATGGCTATGAATCTTCCCCGGTGCTGCTCAAGGTACTCTGAAAATTCCTTCCTAGAGTGGCACTTGTAGTCCCCTAAAGGTAAGGTTGAATCCCTCGCTTGAGAGATTCGTGGCTAAATAGTCAGTTGACTCGGCTAAGCAACTCGAGCAAACAATCAAGTGAATTCGATGTGCAAGTAGGAATGGATCCCCAAGTGAGGAGCTCTTCCTCCTTATAACTTCGTGGGTCTCCCTTTTCCTCATGTGGGCCCCTCCAACAGCCATACAATTTCGCTCCAAGGCAATTCGAATTGCCCAATGCGTTTTCCCACATGGGTGGCCCCCACCTTCCACTAGCAAATTAATCTAGCTTTCATTTCTTGTAAGTCCCCTAAGTCAAAATTGCTTGGGTCCTTTACTCAACAAAAATTTGTACAAAATTGGGGAGAGACCAAGACCTGTTACAAATTCATTTGGGAAGGGACATGACATTCTCAGGCCTATCCAAATACCAGTCCATTGTATCTTCTTCTAGAGAAAGAAAAAACAACTTTATCTTAGTATCCTCATGATTCTAGGCAGCTCTGGTAGTATGCTTCACCAAGAAGGTTGTGAATGCTCTGAGATGGGCTTCAACACTAATTGCATTATTCCCTTGGAAAGTAGGCATCTTATCCAAACCGAATTTTGGGAGATCATGAGGCTGACCTTGAATGTTTCCAAAGTTGCAAGGAGCGAACAGGTCCATGTTGCCTTGCTCGATAGGGTCAGGGAAAAGAAGATGAATATCAGGGAGGGCTTTTTGTTCAAGAAAAAATAAATGCTTACCAAAATGTAATTTGTTTAACCGAGCTCTAAGAGCCTTTTCAGGTTTAGGAGCGGGGTTAACCAAACTATCAAGATTTATTGTAGTATAAGCTCTTGTGAATGGATGGAGTCGCCACCCAAACGTGAAACTAACCCAAATGTCCAGGTGCTAGAAAGAGATGCGATAGTGAAGATGAAAAGATGAGTGAAACCAGAAAATGCTGTGACGGTGCCAGATTAAGGAAAATGTGATAATGAAATGTCGTAACACCAAGGACGAAAAAATTGCTCGCCGACAATGGTGCCAGAAAATGTTGTTGCTCAGGGCAGGGGCTGTCACTTTGATCCTTGCCCTCTCCATTTAAGCTGTCTCCTAATTGCTGACTAAGGGGGGTAGTCCCTATGGATGAAGAGATGAACTGCGTGTTGGGAGCCAACAAGTGAAGGAGACACAACTGAATGGCCTAGAAACTTGGTTAAAATTAAAGGCAAGTATGATTATTTAAGCACCACATGATTAGATTTATTGAAATTATCAGTTAGAGACCAGTGCCTTAGGAGTCAGTTTACTTGCACAATATGAATTAAAATTCCAAGTCACTGGATGAGCAATTGCTACAAAGTGCAAATCTATCCTATATGAAGTCCAAGACCTAGATCTAAGTGAAATGCAAGATATTGGTAGATTTTAGTTTAAATTCCCTATCTAGGTGAGTCCTTACTCTCCACTGTTTTGAAGTTAGTCTCAAGTTGTAGAGAGAAGTCCAAATGAAGGAGGCTAAGGCCTAAATAACGATACTCAACCATGGAGTTCTAACCACCCAAGTGCCTTCGTTCCTACAAGGGATTGCCTACAGGTGAACTGAAGGTCATCTGTGTTAACCACAAATGAGGGTCTAAACTTCACAAGTTGGGTGAGAAAGGTGGCCCTATCTTCTTACAACCAAACTTATGCTTGGAGGTATATTTTACAAATGCACTTCTAGTCCTAGAATGAAATGCAAGAAGTTAGTGAATGCTTCAATGAAATTATCAACCACAATGAGTTCCTCCACAAACTTTATTTGATTCCACACACACACTTGATGCACAATTAGCAAGAGGAACTTGGAATTGCAATTTTATAAAGGAAAGTGCTTTAAGATATGATGCCCGGTTTTGCAATTTCAAAAGGAAAATACTTTGAATCACTCCAATAAATCAATGCTCATCAATGATATTCAATGATTCTCAGTTACGTAGTAATCCCAAAATGAAACAATAAATGACAAGGTGTGTTATGAGCACAATAGCAAGATATTTTTAAGCCTGATATATCAATTAGAGACAAAGAGGCAACAATGATATTCACCACAACGATTATTGAAGATTCTTGTTTATGCCAATATCACATATCTTACTGAGCGCTGCGAAATTAAAAATCAGCGAAGTTTATATTGCAAATAAACAAAGCGTTGTCAAATTAAAAGTCAGCGAAGTAATAGAGATTGCTAACAGTGATTTTCAAGAGTAGAGAACACCAATGAAAATGCAAGAGAAACACTTTCCAATGTTATGATACACTTTACAATGATTATTGAGATGCAAAGGAAAACAAGATCGAGACATTCAAGGATTCCCTTTACTAGTTCAAATCTAAACAAGATTTTATAAGAGCAATCACTTTAACACTTTACCATAAGGTTACCAAAATTTAGAAATGAGCTCTATTGAATGTTATGCCCTTTAAATATGTTTTATTACCACATTCACAACTATATATCAAATTTAAAAGAGCATGTATCAGACCTTTGTATGCTCAGATCCAACCTTAGAAAATACATATCAGACTTTAGAAAACAGTTTATTTGTATTTATAATCCCATACGAATTGTATTTCTTAATTAATTCATTTGTATTCTAGTTATAAATTATGATGGCGATACACACATTAAGTACTCCACTCAATGTATTCATAATATTCTAGTGAGTTAAGTATTTACTTAATACTTCAATAATTGATTCATTACCCTATACTTAGATTTTTTTTTTATAATTAGTTGGTATGTAGACTAGTGCAATACATGCTATGAATGCATATGTAACTATCATATGCATACCTCGTATGCATGCTAATATTCATATGCTCTCTGTAACTCGAGATGGGTCATTACATACACCCCTCTTTCAGAAAACTGTCCCAAAGTTAGGGTTTTTATAGTATATTAATGATTATTTTAGTGATTAGTATAATCATGTAAAAATTGTGTCTTGTGATTGAATTCTCGTTTAATGTGAGGGCACTTAAAATTTTTGTTTTGAACATTTAAATATTTACAACTTTAATAGTCATGCCCTATTCTAGCCGAGCTCCCAAGCTATTTTAGAATCATCCCATCCTTTCTAATTTTTTTCGCTCCCATCATATCCGTCCTATATTGGAATATGCCATGGCATCAGCTGTACTGGCCTAACTATTCATAAACCCCAAGGATAACAACGTCGACTATATCAACCAAATTTCCTTGTAGGCTTCCAACAATTATCATCACACGTCTAGGGGAGTGTGACTCGCACAATACTCCCATGACTCTAGGTTTTGGAGGATAAACGGTGGGCAACACCTCCATCCCTCCTAGTAGAACCAGGGTCAACACCCTATCATGGAATCTCTTTGAGCCTCAACTGTTCTTGTAGTTTTGTCATTACACGACCGGTTTGGTAACAATACTATTTGCAATGTAGACACTTGTCCACACATTATAACATATGAATCAATATATTCAAAACCAATTGTATTCAGATTACAGTTTTTGTGCATTCCTAATATGTTGTTATCTATGATATTGATCTTTGAGTTCATATAACATATTTGGCTATGTCTAGCAAATATATCTGTAAGTTAGTCTTCACATTAAGTAGTCAAGTGTAGTCATTCTTGATTATTCCCATTTCATCATTCATGTTGATACATAAAATAAAATAAATAAAATAAATGAAATTATAGACATCACATTCATAACATAATTCATATTAGTATCCATGTATCAGCAATGTTAAGCATATAACATACTTCATATTGGTATCCATGTACCAACAATGTTAAGCATATAACATACTTCATATTGGTATCCATGTACCAGTGACATTAAGCGTAATAATTTGAAATATCGTTCTTATGTGTAACCTTTCATGGTTATAGAATAGTTCAAAATGATAGTCTTAAGTATCCAGCGAAAATAAAGTAAAGATATACAAAATAAGGTTTTAAGTGCTTCCAAATCAAAAAAACAAATTGTATTTCTGGCATATGGTCTTTGTTTTTTCCCAGGTAGCTGATCCAGGACTATACTTGTCCAATTGGACCTTAACTTGGTCTATCGGGCAGTCCCTGAGCTATTGAACACTACGTTCCAGTGTACGTAATGGTTCGACTGAAATGGTTCCCTTGTCTGATACCTGCAATTCTTTCCATCGAAAGTTATGAGATTTGTCAACTATGTAATATCTTAGTACAGATACATGAAAAACATCATGAATTTTATGCAAGTGGGGTGGCAGTGCAAAACTATAGGCGACAAGCTCAACTTTTTCCCAAACTTTAAATGGCCCAATAAACTGTGGCGACATCTTTGTTCTTTTTCCAAACCGGATGGTGCTTTTGTTTGGTCTAATGCGAATAAAAACTCGATCCCCTACTTCATAATTCCTATATGTCTTGTGAGCATCAACATAACTTTTTTGTCTATCTTGTGCCCCCTTTAACCATTTCCTAATTTGTTTTACCTGTTCTTCCATCTCTTGGACTAATTTTTGCCCCACTATCACCCGGTCCTCTAACCTGTCCCAACTTAGCAGTGTTTTTGCAAGGTTTTCCATATAATGCTTCAAATGGAGGCATTCCAATTGAACTGTGGTAACTATTATTGTATGCAAATTCAACCAAGGGCAAGTATTTTTCCCAGTTTGTTTGTTGATCCATAACGTACATCCTCAACTTATCTTCTATTACTTGGTTCACCCTTTTTGTCTATCCATCAATCTCAGGATGATAAGCCGTACTTAAATTTAGTTGAGTTCATACGGCTGACTGCATACAAATCCAAAACCTTGAAGTGAATCGTGAATCTCTATCTGATATGATTTTCTTAGGGACTCCATGAAACTTGATAATTTCAATTATACATACCCGAACTACGTCAACAACCTCATAAGTGTCTTTTATTGGAATAAAGTTGGCGTTTTTCATTAGTTTATCTACCACAACTAGAATAACATTGTGCCTTTGTGGGGTAAGAGGTAGGCCGACGATAAAATCCATAGAAATCACCTCCCATTTGGTCACAGGAATGCTGTGAGGTTGTAGGAGACCTGCTGGATGATGATAGTCAACCTTCACTTATTGACATTCAAGACATTTTGCAACGAATTGGACAATATTGTGCTTCATGCCTACCCAAAAGAAGAGTTTCATTGTGTCAGCATACATTTTCTTTACCCCAGGATGCACACAATATAGTGCTCTGTGGACTTCCTTAAAGATGGTGTTTCGGATATCCCCACTATTAGGGATATACATCCTTCCATGTAATTGTAACAATCTGTTGTCCTCTAGTTCATATCCCTCAATCTTAGGTTCTTTTGGATCTTTACTATCAAGCTCAAACCTTACTTTTAATTTTTTAAATACCAGCTATCTTCCAAGAGATGTTCTAGCACTCGCTCCCTCAAGTCTACCTTGATGGGTATAAGGGAAAAGATCCTTAGTCTTCTACTTAGAGCATCGACCACTACATTCTCCTTCCCTTTAATGTATGAAATTCCAAAACCATACTCACTTAAGAATTCACTCCATCGTCTTTGCTTAACATTCAAGTCCCTTTGGGTAAACAAGTATTGCAAAATTTGGTGGTCGCTTTTGAGCACAAAGCTTCTCCCTACAAGGTAGTGTCTCCATATCTTCAACACTAGTACTACACTGATCAATTCTAAATCATGCGTGGCATAGAGTTCTTCAGGGGGCTTTAACTTCCTTGAGGCATACACTATTTCTCTATCTTGCATTAATACTACACCTAATCTTTGCTTGGATGCATCTGTACATACAATAAAGTCTTTGTCCATGTCTGGTACTTGCAAGATTGGTGCACTAGTTAAAAATCTCTTAAGCTCAGTGAATGTGTTGTGACATTCCTCAGTCCATTCGTACTTAACTCCTTTAAGTTGGACGGTTGTGATAGGCTTTGCAATTTTTGAAAACCCTTATACAAATCTTCGATAATATCTAGCTAAAACCATAAAACTACGCACTTCATGCACATTTTTCGATATCGACCAATCCATGATTGCTTTTACCTTCTCAGGATCTATTGAGATCCCTTCACCAGATATAATGTGACCTAGGTAATGAATCTTCTTCTGAAAGAAAGAACACTGGGATAACTTTCCATATAACTATTGTTCCCTAAGGCAAGATAAAACTATCTGCAAATGTTCTTCATGCTCCTTCTCATTTTTAGTAGATGAGAATATCAAGAAGACTTGTACAAAGAGCTCAAGGTACTTGCGAAAAACACTATTCATAAGATATATAAACACTGCTAATGCATTGGTCAACCCAAATGGTACCACTATGAAGCTGTAATGCCTGAAGCATGTTTGGAATGCAGACTTAGAAATATCATTGGACTTAATTCTTAATTGATGATAACCCGACCGTAGATCGATTTTTGGAAAGACTGAAGCTCCTTTCATTTGGTCAAAGAGGTCATCAATTCGAGGCATTGGATACCTATTCTTTATGGTAGCTCGATTTAAGTCTCGATAGTATATGCATAGCCGCAAGGAACCATCCTTATTCTTGACAAATATTACAGGAGCACCCCAAGGTGAAATATTGGGTCGAATGTGTCCTATGTCCAATAGTTCCTTTAGTTGAATTTGTAACTCTTGAAGTTCCAGAGCTGTCATTCTGTAGGGTGTTTTAGAGATTGGTTCTGTGCCAGGTTTTAATTCTAATGTGAGGTCAAGCTCCCTTTTAGGAGGTAATCCTAGGAGTTCCTTTGGAAAAACATTTGGAAATTCCGATAACATTAGATATTGCTCTAGGGATGGCCCTTTTTCCTTGCTTACTTCCTTTATTACATATAACTAACATCCTTTTCTTAGGAAACACTTCATTTGCATCGCTGAGATGAAGTGTAAAGATATATTCCTCTTAATACCTTGGATTTGGATCGATTCACCTTCATCATTTATGTAGGGAATTCCTTTTCCATAACTGTCCACCCAAGCTTGATGAGATTCCAACCAATCCATCCTTATGACGGGGTCATAAGTTCCTAGGGTTGTGACATATGCTTTTAGCATAGTCAAACAAACCCCTAGATCAACTTTGCATTCCTCAACACTTGATTCTGCAAATTGAAGTTCCCCTGAAGCCATTTCCACCTATCTAAATTTTTTTTGCTTGCGTGTTGCCAACCCACATTTATCTAATGCATATGAAGAATGAAACTATCAGTAGCACCAGTATCAAATAAAATTTTGAGTTTGATGTTGTTAATAGTACCTAAGGACTCCACTACAATGGACTGATGTTCTGCCTAGTTGTTGTTGACTACTGCATGGATTCTATGATTGCCTTTCATATTTAATGTTGGTTCTTTATCACACTTGACGAAGCCTCTGGGCAATCACGTTGAAAATGAGTTCTTCCACATTGCTAAGTTCTAACAATTAAACTGGGGTATAAAATGATCCAGAAGTCCCAAGAGTGTCAAAAAATTGGAGGCTGCACAAATTCAACATTCCTTGCCCTCATCCCTAAAGAAAAAGGTGCAAACTCATTTAATCGATTCCGTCTTATATCCTTATGTAACATTGGATATAAAGTGATTACCAAGGTAATGGCAAACAGATTGAAGAAAATCCTCCCCAAGATCATCCCGAAGAATCAAGGTGGATTTATACATGGCAGGCAGCTAGTAGATAATTTCATCTTGTTCTAAGAGGCGATTCATTCCAGCCTTAGTTGAAAAGAAAAAGGTATGGTCATTAAACTTGATCTAGCTAATGCATTTGATCGTGTAAGGCATAGATTTTTGTTTGCTGTTTTGCACAAACTTGGCTTTGGGCAAAATTTTATCAAGTGGATCAGAGCTTGTATATTGGAACCCTAGATTGCACAGTTAGTGAATGGCAGGGCAGCTGACTTCTTCAAAGATTCTAGAGGGCTGAGGCAGGAGTGCCCCCTCTCACCCCTCCTCTTTGTGCTGCAGGCCTCTGTTCTTAGTTTCTATTTAAACAAAAAGCAACAAGACCAAGATATAGTTGGCCTGTGCATAGGGAGAGGGGTTAAGAGCATCAACCATGCCCTCTTCGTAGATGACACTTTGTTACTAGGGGCTGCAACTCATCTATCTGCAAGCAAATTCAAAGAAGTGCTGGAAGATTACTGCCAAGCATCGGGAAGTGAACTAAACAGGGGTAAGTGTCATGTATATTGTTGGAATATCTCAGCTGCTGCTGCTGCAAGTTCCATAGCCAGATGTCTAGGCTTTGCAGCCTCAGCATCTTGGACCTCCTTTAAATACCTTGGGCTGCCCTCTTTCATAAGAGGGCTTTGAGCAAGTATTGGCATCCCCAGATCGAAAAATTCAAGGCAAAAATGCAGGCTCGGGGATCCTCCTGGTTCAACATTGCCGGAAAATCAGTGCTCATCAAATCCGTGCTTAGCAGCCTGTCGTTTTTTCAATTCTCTGTTATTTTGGCGCCAGTGGCAATCATTAAGAGGATGGAGGAACTAATCAGAAAATTTCTCTGGAAAGGAGGCAAACATAATGAGAAGAGAATTTCTCTGGTTAATTGGGAAATAGTCTCCAGACTGCTACAGGAGGGAGGATTAAACTATAAAAATCTTAGTACGCATAATTTAGCAATGGGAGCCAAACTGATTTGGAAGATCATAGCTCCAAAGCTAGGATGGGTCCAACTGGTGCCGTGGAGGAAATATTTCAGAGGTCAGAGACTTAGGTGCCTGGAGCAGCCCAAAGAACTGAACAGAACCCCCCTCAACACTCTAATTGTTAAAATTGGTCCGCTAATAAGAGACAACGTCGACTGGATACCAGGAAATGGCAAACACATCAGGCTATGGGATGATAGCATAATGAACAGGCCTCCGCTGGTGAACTCGAATCTTAGGAACGAGCTGAAGGTATGGATGGAGGAAGCCAATATAAAAACGCTCTGGGACATATCGAATTGGTGTGGAGACAGCTGGTCTGGGTGGAAACCGATCAACGTTCCATCTGCGTTGCAGTCAGACTATATACGTTGTTGAAGATGCTTCATGGGGTGGCTCCGTTGCACGCAAGAAGAAAGGACACGAGAGGCTGGGGAATGAAGCAGATTGGTTATACGGTGGCTCAGGGCTACACCAAATCCATGGAGAGACCTCACGTGCCTCCTAATCCGGCGCCCTGCACTGGTATTTGGAATTTCCCTATCATTCCAAAAATTGACCATTTCTGCTGGCTGTTATGCCACCAAAAAAATCCTAACAGATGATAAGCTTCAGAAAAGGGGCTTTCTAGGCCATCAAGATGCACACTATGCAAGAAAAGTCCGAAATTTGCTCTTCACCTTTCGCTGGAGTGCAATTATACAGGTATAATCTGGCACGAGCTCCTTGGATCATCGAAATTTATGCCCACCTTCCCCCACTCTGTCTCGGACTTGTTTGTTGGGTGGTTGGCCAGGTATCCAGGCCCTAGTCCAAAAAACAAGATAGTTAAAGCAGCATGGTCTGCTCTGCCCAAATTCATCAGCAGGCAAATCTGGTTGGAGAGGAACAGAAGGATTTTCAGGGACAAGGAACAAAACTACAGACTAGTAGCAAATACAGTGAAAGGTCAGTTAAATGAGTGGCTAAGAGACAAAAGTGACGACACAAATCTAAGCTAGCAGGATATTGAGTTTGGAGCAGCCCTCAACCTCAATTTCCAAAAATCGAAAATCTCACCTATATGCCTCAAAGACTGGCAAATTAGGAAAAACGAAGAAGAATTTCAATCTTGGCTATCCAAGCAAACACTCCCCTCTCTTTTCTTTGACGGGATAACCAAGGGAAATCCAGGAATGGCTGGAGCAGGAGGACTCACTATAAATCCAGAAGAAGCATCTATACATAGGTTTGCATGGGGACTGGGCCACTCCTCAAGCATACAAGCTGAAGGCATGGCTCTGTTTCAAGGGATCAAAATGCTTAGAGAACTGGGGCACATAGAAGCAATTGTTTTCTGCGATTCCCAGGTCATCATCAATGCAATGGTGACCAGCAAAAACTTAGCAGATCTTCGACTTGCAAGGACAATTACAAGAATTAAAAACATGACAAAGCTTCTAAAATTGAAATTCTTTCATATCCTGAGAAACAACAACAAAGAAGCAGATGTAGAGGCAAATAAGGCAGCCTAACTAGGTGCTGGAACTATTCTCAGAGATAATGAAATCTCTTGGGAACCAATTCCATAAATTTTTTTGTGTTTTTCTGTCTTTTGTTAAATCAGTTTGTATGCATTCATAAGCTCGGGAAATCAGCAGCAAGAGATCATGTGATAAATTGTAAAAAGAGGCGATTCATAAGCATATGTGCCATGTCCCGCTGGTTGGAGAGATGCCAAGAAAACAGTTTCACTTTTTGTAACCGGAATTATGGCTTTTTGCCAAATACTTAATGAAATCCCATAACCATTTCTGTAAAAAAAAAACAATTAAACTGGGGTGATCCCCTTGTGTCATACTGTGAGTGTCTTGAAAAGGAGCTCCGTCCTCTTATGCTGCTTCCTCTCGCACTTCTTCCTCTATTATTAGTTCCTCGAGAGTTCCACTGACTTATGTTAGATATTAATGATACTACAGATACAACATTAGTTGCCCTGGGTGCCCTTGCTCCTACTCCTCTTGGAGTAAATCTATTACCATAAGGAGGTGGTCTCAAACTACTCCCCTTGAAGAAGTTCTGGGGAGTCTTCCCTGGAAATCCTGGTTGTGGGGGTCCTTTTGGCCTGACATCCCTTTTAATCCCTAGATGTTCCTTTGCATAACGGATGCATTCAACTGCCTCTAATATTGATGATGGCCTCCACATTCTAACCATGGCCTTGATTTGAGGATTTAATCCATACACGAAACTCTCAGCTTGACGTTCATCAATATCTAGATAGGGAATGTATTTTACAAGTTCCATAAATCTCATTTCATATTCTTCCACTGTTTTGTTACCTTGGATGTGGAGGGCTTCTGCCTATTGCTCTTGAAAGTAGGGTGGCAAGTACTTCGCGTGAAAATTTTCTTCGAACAACTCCAAAAGAACGTTGTTTGCTGTGAGGTGCAATTGTTTTTCTAGATTTCCCCACCAAATCAAAGCACTTTTTCTTAGTTGGAATATAACGATCTTTGTCTTTAAGGTAGAAGAATATTCTCTTAGTGCAAAACACCTTGTCATTCCTTCCAACCATGATTCAACACGCTCTTTGGCTCGTCCTCCTGAAAATTCTGGATGCTTAATCTAGCTCCCTAGAAATATCTTCATGAGGTTGTCTATAATCTAACCCTCTGAACCCCTCAAGATTTCCTTCCTCAAGGTGAGATCGCTCTTCCTTGGTGCTAGCTGTGAGCGGTCCTTTTAATGTTTCCAATATGGCTTCCAAGGAGCACGTTTTAATGGTTAGTTCAGGTACCGTAGGAGTTGGTGCCAACGACGTTGCCAGTGGTGTTATGGTAGTGACGACGCTGCCTAACGACGTCATCGTTAATGTGTCTACCATCACAACTTTTATTTATATTTATATTTTTTTCGCAGGTCGCAAAATATGGTTATGAGTATCTGAGATACAATTTATATTAGCAAATACAACTTCGTAAATTCAAGCTCACATGCGGGTATAGGTTTTCTCACATTTCTTAATTAATTTAAATCTTGTAGTTTTAATATGCTTTTCCCATTTTCCCTGTTAAATAATTTAAGCTACCTTATATCAACAACATTATCTTGATATCTATAATTAGAATCAAATGTAAACCTCTTTAACCAAATTTAATAAAACCTAACCTATAAATATTAATAAATTCATAATTCATAAATATCTCTTCTTTACATTAATAAGTTGAGGGATAATAGAAATGACCTAAACGAATAAGTGATGGCTATACCTTGAGCTCGAAATATAAAACGAAATGTATAAAACTTTTTACTAAAGCGAAAGCGCAACGGAATTTAAAGTTTAACGATTTTGAGAGGTGAATTCAAACTTTTAAAACCACATGAAAATGAATTCACTGTTGTTTTAGTTTATGTATCTCTTCTAGAATATAGCTTCACTACCCTCATTGTCAAAATTAAGATTCTCTGCCTTTGTTTTATCTGCAAAGGTTTGCTTGGCATAATATATCAACGCTCGGCGGTTGGTATATTATCATATTGAAATATTAACATAAAGTTATATTTATTTTGCATCAATTTTAACATTTATGCTCAACTATATTTGTCCTCTCCTATACCAAACTTCACAACCAAAATGTGAAAAAATTAATGGAATTCATACCCACAGATTCCTTAATATTTCAAATACCATAATAAACCATTGAAAAATTCTTAATATAGAATTGATGGTGAAAAATTAGACAACGGATAGGTAAACTATTGGAGAGTGATGGATGCCAAAGAGAGTGGTCGAGATGAAAGTGTGTGCAATGTAAGCGTAATATAATCTTTGGCACAGAATGGAGGAACTTGGGGTTCCTAAACATTTGAGAGTAGCTGTGCATAGGTTGTATGAAAAGGTGAAAGTCAAAATTAGAAGTTCAGCAAGTATTTTTGAAAGTTTTAGAAGTGATATTGGTGTCAAGCAAGGTTGCCCATTGTCTCCTACCATTTTTGGTTTATATATCGACAAGCTTGAGGAGTGGTTAAATTCGCAAGGGGGTGATGGTATCCATTTGGGCAAGTTTGTTATAAGGCTTCTTTTGTATGCAGATGATCTTATTCTAAATGCTAAGTCTGCTCTTGGTTTGCAAGAGCACTTACTGTCCCTTGAGCATTTTTGTAGAAGGGTGGGGATGCAAGTTAATATTAGCAAAACAAAAGTAGTGTTTTTCTCTAAATAAAAAAAACATAACCAACATAAGTTCTACTTTGAAGGAAACATTTTGGAAGAAGTTGTGGATTACAAATACCTTGGAATTGACTTCAACAAAAATTTAAGTTGGGATGGTTGTAGAAAGAAAAGAACTTTGGGGTGTTGGAAAGCATTTTATGCTTTTCAAAATAGGTGCAGAGAGCCAGAGTTATGGGACTAGAAAACCACTCAAACTCTTTTTGGGCTTCTAGTGATTCCGGTGATTCTCTATTGTTGTAAATTGTGGGCCAACAGTACATCTGACATGCAGTGGAAACAAATTGAGAAAATTTACAAGTGCTTGATTGCAAACAAATTTAAAATTAAAAGTGCAGTTCCTTGTGCTATCTTGTTAAGTGAAACAGGGGTTGTTCCTATTGAAGCAATTGCTATGGTACGAGTCATAAGGTATTTAAAAAAAATTGAGCAAATGGAAGAGGGCAGATGGCCTAAGGTTGTCTTTAATGAGATATTGTGAAAAAGAAAGAAGACTTGCATGCAACAAAATAATAAATGGTTTAGTAAATGGGGTATTTGCTTGAACACGTCCCATAAACAGTAAATAGATAAAAGCTTTTGTTATGGATAAGTTCCACAAGCGTAGTTGGGATAAGGAGCTAGGGAGAAAGAAAAATCACTATATAGAAGTGTTTAATCCCACTCATAATCATCAACAAAAAGCGTACATAGAGGCTAGTATTTCTTGGAGAGCCAAATTCTTATTGCTCAATTAAGGACTAATTCTCATCAACTCCGTTCTGAAACAGGGCACTGGAAAAGGGCAAAAGAAGTGTGGGAGGAAAGAGTTTGTATTTTTTGTTCTTCTGGAAAAGTGGAAACAGGAAAGCACTTCATTTTAGAATGTGGGGCCTTCAAAGACAACAAGGAAATTTATGCAGATCTTTGACAGCTAGCTTTTGGGATAATCTATTTAGCGAAGGGTTTGTCGAGAAACTGGGAGTGTTTATTGTGAGCATAGTTGCAGGAATCGCCCCCCC
>APFE030357947.1:0-94008 GCA_000404065.3 Pinus taeda | reverse complement strand
CTAGGTTCCATTGTTCAACACCAACAGCAGGGGGTTCTTCTTCATCAGCTTCAGTGCCACGACTTCCACAGCCACCATCTTCTTCATTACCACCACGTGGAGGCCCACCACCACGTTCTATTCGTGGTGGAAGGAGGAGAGATTAGTAGATATATTCACAATCTACTACTTTTTTTTCATAGATTACTCATTAGACTTGTAGACTTGTGAATTTGAATTTTGAACCTTTTTGGCTTGGCGGTGACCAAGTGACATATTTTGTAAACATTATTATTTGAATTTTGGACATGACAAATGTTGACAGTTGCTCACTTGCTAGATAAATCATAATATGCTCTATGTTTTATGTTTTATAATATGCTTAAATGTTTTATGTTTTATAATATGCTTAAAAAATTGATGTATGTTTGTAATAGCTAGAATATAGATGATTGTTGTACATACTAGTAACTACAATGCAATCATGGATGCCATATCTATCTTGATTTATGCAAAAATATGCATGTTTTCATGTCTTCTACAATTAATTTGGTATTTGGGATGTTTGTTTTGAGTATAATGTTTGTTTTGAGTATAAATGCAAAAAAATATAAAAATATATATATATATAGCAGACGCTTCCGCGGACGCTTCGCCTCCTAGATTTTTGGAAAATGACGCTTCCGCGCTCCGCGCTTCCGCTTCGTGCAACATTGATTGTGAGGCTTCACAGGAAAAGGGTTGAATACATCAACCATATGAAGAAGCAATCTGCTTCATATGATATATTTAGCCTCGTGGACACTAAAATCATTTTCTTTCTTTCTTTCTTTCTATATATGTTACTTAGCCAACCATAGTCAGGTAGTTGCACAATGGGTACTCTACAAAATGTGTGAAGGAGAACAAAATAAATGAATTGTGCAAACTTGGGAAGTGTGCGAGACTTATCGGAGGAAAGCAAAATCAAAGCTTGAAGACACATTTGGGCGGGAGGATGGTTTATTTCAACGACAAGCGTCAAAGTCAAGGCCCATAGGCCCGCTCACATCATAAATTAACATAAATATTTACATCCTAATAATTAAATATCATAAATTAAAATTAAGATAAATCTAAACCAATTTAATATACATTACTTTTTTAAAATAAAAATTTAGCAGCTAATTGGCTATCTATTTGAAAAAAATTTGACATCTCATGCATTGAGACTGACAATTACCATTCGTCTTGTCACATTTTTTATTTTTTTGATTGATAGGGAGAGACGTGTCAAACGTTTTTTTTGGCATGCTTAATGATAATTAAGTTGTATGCTCAATGTATAATATAATGTAACTGTTTAATAAATTACAAGGAACCCACAAATCGAATAAATGACACGATGAGAAGAACACAAACTATTTACCTAAACATTTTTTGAACTGGTTAATAAACCATAGGAAACCCACAAGCAAAGAGATGATAACAACAATTCAACTTTTAATGATGAGATTATTCCATGAGCGACTTGGAGGATAATTAACCAACACTTTAACGCCATAATTAATCAACACTTTAACTCACATACAATCTCATTCCATCTATTCCATTCAACCACGGGCACATTAATGTCTATTTTCTATTATTTACAATTCATTGAAATTCTTTCTTTAAATTAATTGGGTTGCTCAATATATCGTAAGTTAAAATGAATATCCAATTTAAATTTCAAAGTCGTCCAATAACTTAAAGAAAAAATCGAATCAATGCTTCCTTTGATGTCTCCATGTCTATTGTGCACTTGCTTGTGCTTTCTCGAAGTTTGCAGGTGCGGGCTTACATAATAGGGGAATGCACAAGAATGCGGAGAAGTGGATTGACCGAGGAATGGTATTGGGCCATATCCTGGGCGATGTGTACTGGGCAGGCAGGTGTTGTTGGCGGTAACATTATTCCGTCTATGCTAGAGAATTGATCGATCAAGGGGTAGGGTTGGTTTCAACCTAATTGAGTTGGCCAATTTATACAAATTAAAATGAATATATAAAAATAAATTTGGTATAAAATTATAACTATTTAATAAATCTAAAATTAAAATAAATATAGAAAGAAAGAAGAAAGAAATTATTTTAATGTCCACGAGGCTAAAGATAGCCTATATATGAACAAATTTGTTCTGGAAAATAATTTGCCAGACATTTCGGATGAAATCCCTGTTAAAAAACGGAACGGAATGATGAAATTGGACGACACTATGACAATAGAAATTTTTACCATCATATGAAATTTATGATAAATTAGAACTTTAATTAACAAGAACACGAGCTTCAACTCAGAGAGGAAGTACACCCAACTCTACCCTAGTTACGGTGACAAAATTTAATGCATAGATCTAATACTTAAGGTGTTCAAAACCTTTTTTTGCCGCTAGTATCGTCTACCAGCGATAATGACACGACTGCATAGTGCTATGTGGGTCAAAGATGTGGAATGGTCCTCCCACCAGTTATGGATATGCGTTTAGAAGAACAGAGAGTGATACACAATTTTTATATATATCACTTATATATTTTGGTTATATATCCCTTGAATATTTTATTAATTCGATGATGACACCAGTATATAGTTCTCTGTGGGTTGAACACGTGAGGCTCTCAGTTATGGACATGCATTAGACTTCGACAATGGTAGAGAGGGCCAAAAGCGATACACAAATTTTATGACACTGTCCAATTATATACAGAACGAGGAGACCTACGATGTTGTTATGGTTAGAACAATCGACTACAGCTTGGCCGATAACCCTACGAGAATCGCGTAATTCGTTTTTATATAACTAAAATTTTAATGCCTTAAGCCATAGCCCCTTTCCAAATTCTGATGTATATAGGACTTATAAGGTCATGAAGGGTTTGAAATGGCTCTGATACCAAATTTAAAGCCCAAACTTTACAATTAACTAGAAATTTAATTACTAGATTTTTACAATTTACTAGATAATCAATTTAAGCTAAATTTACCAATTTAATTGCAAATACTTATTTGGAAATCTTGTTTGAAGTCGATTCTAGCTGTTGTTGCTCCCAATATGCTCCTGCTACCAAACCAACCATTTCCTCTCAGTCTATCTGGGATCAACCTATCCGGTTCCCAATTCTAGAAGACTTCGAAATTGAGGTCTTCTGGTCCTCGTGGCTTTCTCTGTCTTTCTTCCTTTGTCTTCGCTTTACCCCAAAGACAACCCCCTTCTAAAATCTTCCTCATTTCCTTAAATCCTCGAGGTTCCTCCCTCATCCTCCTCATCTCCTTAAATCCTCGAGGTTCCTTCCTCATCTCGCCATCTCTTCATCGCTTTCAATAGAATACTATCTGAAATTTTGCAGGTGGTCACCGCCCTCTGACAAGATGGGTTAATAGATTTGGGGCACTGCCTTCTGACAAGATGGGTTAATAGATATGGGGCATCGCCTTCTGACAAGATGGGTTAATAGATTAGGGGCACCGCCTTCATTTAGCGACTGAGACTCTATCTATAATCCCATACGAATTGTATTTCTTAATTAATTTGTTTGCATTTTATTTCCTTTAGATTGTAAAATATCTATATTATGATTTCTTTTAGTTGATATAATATTTATATTAAAATATATTTTAGTTTGTATAATATATTCTAGTTATAAATTATGATCGCGATACAAGATGGGTTAATAGATTTGGGGCACCTCCTTCATTTAGCGACTGCGACTCTATTTATAATCCCATACGAATTGTATTTCTTAATTAATTTGTTTGTATTTTATTTCCTTTAGATTGTAAAATATCTATATTATGACTTCTTTTAGTTAATATAATATTTATATTAAAATATCTTTTAGTTTGTATAATATATTCTAGTTATAAATTATGATGGCGATACACACATTAAGTACTCCATTCAATATATTCATTATATTTTGGTGAATTAAGTATTTACTTAGTACTTCAATAATTGATTCATTACCCTACACTTGGACATTTTTTATTTATAATTTGTTAGTATTTATACTAGTCCAGTACATGTGATGCATGCATATGCAACTATCATATGCATGTTAATATTCACATGTTCCCTGTAATTCAAGATGGGTCATTATATCCTCTGTTACACAGGGACCGCTCCCTAGAGGTGGGAAACCCGTTCCAGTGGTTCTCGTGCTCTCGGAAGCTTTGGAACTGTATGGGAACGTTCCCTTTTATGTGGGAGCTGCAATGGAAGCTTGAGAAAGTTCCGGGAGTTTTGAAGACTGTTTTTCTTGGAGTTCCCGCATTCCCTGGGGTTGGGGAATACAAATCATGTAGACAAATATGTTGAACTGCCCAAAAAACATGACGCTGTGTTGAAACCTACACAGGAAGAAAGGCCAAAGACATCCTTAACACCGATATCCTTAATTGAGAAACTGGAGCAATCTCTTGATGGGTTAAGGAAACGTGTGACACCTCAATGTAAGGGCGATATCTGGGATGTCATGCTGATGAGTATTTATTTTTTTGTTTATGTATATGTATCGCAGAAGATTGTGTGCATATTGTATGTGGCAGTCAATGCTTAACCATTAGAGTCGCTTTACTTTTTCTCATAAGAATAATTAGAGAAACATAGGTAAAATTGTTCCTTTGTATTTTCATGTGTCAGAGAACTGATAATGAACTTGACATTTTAATATTTCATATATATAAAAGGTAGAAACTCAGGAAGAGAGACACCCAGAGAATATATTTATATATAAGAGAGATTATATATTTAAATTGATTTTAATATTTGAATATTTTAATTTAATATTAATTTTGATTATTATATAATTATCAATTATATATTTTTATTTTTAAATTTTTAATTTTTTTTATTATATAATATTACCATTCCCGATTAGCCGTTTCCTGTAAATTTTGGGGAATCCTCTAGCCATTCCCGACACCCGTACCCAAGTTCCCAACGTTCCCACATTCCAGAAACTCATGCAACATAGATTATATCTCACATCAAGATATACTTAGCCCTCACAAGTCACACTCAACTATTACATAGAGCTTCAAATATAATATGAATACCTCATGTAGACTCAGCATGCTTTCTCACTAACCCATCAAATATTAAAATTTTTCTTTGAGAACTTTTAACAAACAGTTAGCAAGCGGTACTTTCATCAAACACTTTGTAGATAAAATGGAAACACTTGTAACATAAATAAATATGAGGCAAATTCTTGAGAGAATATGGAGGAATGCGGCACAACTCAAACAATGTAGTAGTCCGATTCAGTTTTATGAAATGATAACACCTGTCTCAAGAAGTAACTTGGCCCTCAAGGAAAACTTGGCTCCAACAAATAATCTCGGCTCAATAGATAATTTTGGGTTTCAACAAATGAATTCAGCTCCAACAAATACACTGGGCTGCGACAAATAAATTCCAGCCCCAATAGATAAATTTGGCTTCGGCAAATAAATTAGGCAAATAAACTAAGCCCATCAAATAAACTCAACCCCAATAGACAAATCTGGCTCTGACAAATAATTACGATAAATGGGACAATAATACGGCCTCAAGAAATATAATTTCTTCAGCAAATCTCCAGAAGTAATTATGCCGAAATTTTAATAAATTCCAGTGAAAATTGGACAGCTGATGAATCACAATTTTTTCATCGAAAAATGACAACAGGAAACCCAACCAAATTTATTAATAATACTGAGGAAGAATCTCTCTTTCTCTCTTTTTGACTTGGAAAATTTAATCAGCGACTACACCAATAAATTGAACTGCTGCAAAATAATTCGACCAAACAAGATAAATTCAACCTGGCAACAGAAATTTGGCACAAGAAGATAAATTTGGCCCAACAAAATAATTTCGTGCCAACTAAATAAATTCATCCTAGTAAAAATAAATTTGTCCCAGCAAGATCACTAATTTTGGCCCTGCAAACCAATGAATTTTTGCCCAACGAATCAACTTGCAATTTTTTTTTTTTTTTTCTTTCTCTTCCAGAATTTCTGGCTCCAATAATAACTATCTTCAAACCCTCAGGGTGATAGGAGAACTAGCTCTAATACCACTGTAATATCCTTTTTGGATATTTTCATTAAATTTAGGGATTTTTTCTTCTGAAAAAATATGCCATGAATTTTTATTCAAAATTAGCGTGAGAAATCATCAATTTATTCCAGAGAAATTGATAACTTAAAAACCCATAAATGAATAATGTTGCCTACTCCGGCAAATTGAAAATCAAATTATGACAATCACAATATGAGATGAATGCAACAAATCTCAACTTTACTTTATTAGAATAAACACTGACATTACATGCCCATACAAATAATTGATGTGTAGCTAACATAGAACCCTCCAAACTGCTGCAACATTGGATCTGACCTTCTAAACTGGACTGCAAATATAGCTCAACTAGAGGATCTAGACTATCCTCGCTCCAATCTTCAGATCTACTCCAGATCTGATCTCCAATAATGCTGCTGAATCTACGTGACATTTCTGGATGAAATTTCCTCAACAATGGGTTGTGTTTTTGTCCAACTCACAATAGGAAACCCAAGACCTTGGGCTTACTTAGGTCGAGAACCACATTCCCAAAATCTCTCTAATAAAAAAAATATCACAACTTGAAGATGTTCCAAATGATTTGCTTCCCTTCCTTTTAAAGATCAAATGGATCCCTCTCCAACCTTCTAGAAGTACTTAGTTTATTATTTTATTTCCATTCTAGTTGTTTCTCCCCTTTACTTTATTTAAGTGACTTTTATTTTATTTAATTCACTTTTCCCCCTTTTGGCCTTTTTCTTCAATTAAGCATTTTCCCCTTTTTAATTAATTGAGTGACTAATTAAAGTCACTTTTAATCTAGGAAAATGGTAAATCTGCCTCTACGATCTCTCTGACCACTGAAATTGAATTTTCACTATCCCATCCTGTAAATTTCTTTGTTCTAGTTCCAACGAACTTTTAATAAACTAGCTTTTCCTTAAAAACCTTTTTTAGGTATTGGAGAAAATGTGTTCCTTAGCCTCATAGACACAATCTGAGACTAGAACACCTGTCCGAGCTACATAAACTAACAGAGTCAACCTTGCTTAGGAAGAGAGAGCCTTGTATCCAGGTTCCAAGACTATTGGATAATGAGCCTTGGGAAATGTTGCATTGTGGTTAATGCTATAGCTGGTGATGCAAGGTCTATTGTTGTGTGGTGATGTACTATTGGAACATACTTAATATAGCTTGCATCATTTTGGTCTGGAACTGTTTTGTTGTCATTGGATTGCTAGGTTGTTCACTTTGTTGTTGTTAAATAACAAGGTTTCCATCAATATTCATTGCTGTTCCTACATCTGATCAGCCGATATTTGAGCAATATTGGAGTCCTAGTAGTCACCAGTATCTGGAAGAGAATGACATAGTTTGTTGACCTGAACTGAAAAATGGTTTTCTACGAGTTTGGAGTACTGAATAAGCATCATGAATGTGGTACTATAGCACAGGTTTTGGCTGCTGTACAATGGATTTGATTAGCATTACATTGTAGATACCAACAATACCAACAATACCAACAATACAAGCTGAGAACCAATAGAATAAGTGCAGAGACCAGTGGTACAGGAACAAAACTAGCATTTCTATCGGTCATCAACAGACAAGCCATTGCTACAGCAAATTGCAGAAATCTTGTAGAAAAATGTGGAAAAGTATGAGAGAAGTCCAAGTGATACTATGTTACTTGTGTGTCAAGGACGTGAGATTGAGAAGAGAGGTGACAAAACCATATCACTCAAACCACTTGGAGAACTCTTAATGGAAAATATAGGGAGAAAAAGATCTGAAGGGGGCCTTGATGAAACTTAGTCTAGTGAACATGTGTAAACATGTAATATATTTGTACTTTTCGATTTTATGTTTCAACTTTTATCCTTATTTCGTTTGGGTGACTTAGTCTAAATTGATCACTCGCGCACTTCATTATATATCATTAGAGACATGGTCAAACTTGATCACTCTCTCAGAGTTTTGTACTCTATATTTCTCAATAAAAATGAGTGTACACGTGTAAAGTGTTGACTGTCTTCTCTTATACTTGGATACTAGCTCTCTTGTGTATATTTCCTCTATTGCTGGTATTGTATTCATATCAGTGCTGAAATCATGAAACTGTGAAAAAGGTCCTAATCTTACAGCTTCCATACCAATTGATATGGGCACAAAATAACAATGTGAATACTCATATACAAGAATATAAAATCCTAAGAGATGAGTAAAGTAGAAATGAGATCATTGTAATTTACATTAATATTGTATTAGGTTATTTATAGAGTACAAAATTGGAGAGTGATCATCATTGACCAAGCCCTTAAGGGTTACAATAAATATGCATAGGTGAATAATCATGTTTGACCAAGTCACCTATGAGTTATTTACCATGAGATAGGAGAACTACAAAAGACAAATGTAATACATAGTCAAACTATGTCCACTAGGAACTTAGAGATTAATCTTAGCATAACTGCTATCCAAGCCAGTGTGAATAGATGAATTAGGTTAAGGTTCAGCCATTCCCAGGTTCTTTTCCTTGGTTTGAATTACCATCAAAATAGTTACTCCTTTAACAATGCACCCCTTAAAATGTATCTTCAAGGTCATAATTGAATCAGTTAATTAGCTTTCCTAAAGAAACTAATGAAGCAATCTGGGAAGATTATAAACTTTTGGACTCAATTTTTGGCATGCATTCATCAATGCAGTAATATTTTCACCTGTTTACTAAGGAATCAAAGATCAATTACATGTGATTGGGAAGCTCTCTGGTCAGGATATTATGTGTCAGAAGATGTGGATTGCGTAACTTGATTAATTCTGGAAGTGACATGGTAATAGAATGTTTTTCAGCTATAAAGCTTTAAACAGGAGCAAAAAGTGGGATAACAGAATGTGAGTATCATTGGTTCCATCAATTAGTGTGGTCAACCCATGTCAGAAAGTGAGTGCTCTGGACTTTTAGATTAGAGTTGCATCAAACGGAGACCTCCTAAGCATTGCCATTTAAAAGAGTTGTTAATAACTTAATAGTAAAAAGCTATCTGGGGAGTGCTCACTGTAGTAACTCTTCCTTACTTTCTTATCTCCTTGAATATTGAATGCCTCTTCAGTTTCTCAATATCGTAGCTTCGGTAATCTTTGTTCTAATTTGGCTTTTACGAGGCTTTCAAACATAGTTACATTCAATTATAATATCTTTGTAAAATATATGTTTGAATTGGACGAAATGGTTTTAATTGATATCACTAAGTAGTTTACTTGAACCATCACCTACATTCTAATTCTCTGTTCTATTATTTGTAGGCCAATATTCTGGTTCTCTCCTTCTTTTTTATATCTATGTCACGACCTCTGTTCACCCAACTGAGCATGAGGAAACGAGAATCTGATAAACTTGAGACAATGGGGCGCATATTAGGAGTTCCAGAAAGCGGATTGCTTTTTCCAACAGGCATGCCTTTGAATTTGGATGAACCTCTTGAAAAGCTGCTTCGTCAGAAAAAATTTCGAGAATCTTTTATGGCTTTCGCAGATAGGTCAGTTTGCCCTTATTGTGATTTTTGGAAGCACTCTTCAGAGTGTTCCTTCATTTGATATCATGTGAAGTATTGTATTTTAACACCATTCCTCCCCATTCTAGTAAATTATACCATTAGTAATAGTTTTGATATATAATTTTTTCCTAGCAGTCGAATGGCTGGGGAGAGTGTACACTTCTATGATGAAGTACATGAGTTGAATAAGATCCCGACTGGTGACACAGCACGTAGGATCTATATGGCAGGACACATAATTGAACAATATATAGCTGTTGGTATGTAGCATCTGAATCAAGTTTGATAGGAATCGATATAATTAATTTCTGCTCCTGATTTAAGCTTTCTTTTGTAAATCATAATATATGATTTCAGTTGAGTAATTGAGAAAAGTTGGTGCAATTCAGTTCCTGGTAAACTATATGTGCCTTTTCTGTAGATTCACCTATGGAGATTAACATATCACATCAGATGCGCCAAGAAATTTTGGACACAACTGATCTTGCTCATCCTGATCTCTTCACAAATGTAGTCAACGAGATGGTGCGAATGATGCAAATGGTAATGTAGTACATCTTACTAATTTAGTTCAGATGGATTTATGCTTTTTATGCTTTAGTTGTTGTAAATTGTCATTTTTCATGATGCAAGTTTTGAAGAAAGAATTTGGCATCAATTGACAATCCTGTATGGAATTGTACCAATAGAATCTGGAGAAGGACTACCAGAATTCCACTTTCTATTCACGATTCAAGGAAGAGATCAGAGATGCAGCTGAAGCATGTGAACTTTGGGACAATACAACTATTTGGGATTATTCTCCAAAAGTAAGTTTTGTCCATGGTACAGATGATCCCTTTGACCACGATAGCCTTTGCAGGAATTCTGAGGGATAATGGCAATCTTCCATACAAAATAATAATGCCTGTCCACAAAACTCAAGTTCAATAAAGTCTTCAGTTCCATTTTTATTGCTAGATGAAGCTGATCTGCATCAATCATCGTTTAAGCAAATATAATGCAGAACTCTTTCAGTGGGAGCTAGGAAATTTCATTCATGGGATGGCTCCTTATCCTTGTCACTTCCATCTTGAAAATCCCATATGTTTAGTTTCTTTGATTTTGACATTTTGTCTATTCATCCAGGTTGGAATTACTATGACCGATTTCAAGAGATAGATTATTGCACTTCAAGTTGGTTTTGTATCAGTTATCCAGAGCTGCAGTAGGCACGCTTGTAAATAAGAGATGTATTGCGGTGCCTATGTTTGATAATGTCTACCAGCAGTCTGAACTTTTCATCTAAGTTAATTTCGATCAAATTTGTATTGTTGTTTATTAATTCAGATACTTATCTCAATAAAGGAAGAATAACCATTTAAGAATGTTACAAATTTCTTTTTAGACATTTACAAATTAATATTCATGGGGCTGTTACCCACCAAAATGGGTAACTCTATAGAAGAAAAGTTTTTCTCATATCTTGGACAACCAGCCAGCCAGCAGCCCTACACATTGCTCATTGGCGATGACATGTCACATTCCTCCGCCATCTGCACCAGTCATGCACCTCTCACCATCCGACATCCCTTTTGGATGAAGGTGGGCTGCCACTCAATAGGTACTTTGTCCATTTTGCAATCAAGTGTTTTTACTTAATGTTTTGGGCATTTTAACATGGATAAGGGGTGATCTGGATGATTGACCAATCTTGACTGTAAACTTGTTCTCTCACCTTACCAGGGGGGGCGATCTTTAGCCCTAGTCCAATGGGACCTCCTCCAAGGCATTAGGGTTGTAGGAGGGGCACTAATTGTGAAACTTGGATTGAAGTAGAGTGTCCATCACCCTATTCCATACACATCTTCCATTTCACATTATTCTTTTGATAGCATCTCCATCCTTCAGGGTAACTGTGATTGGTTCATTGGGATTTTGGCACTCACATATCCACATCCTTGAGTCAGGATAGAAAACTTGGCCCTAGAGGTTGATTCAACTAAAAGAACGAAAAAACAAAAGATGGCTACTTTGAAAGAAAAATAATTAGTGCATGGGAAAAAGCATGAGGTCTATGTGAAAATTTCAAGATCTAACTTTGATCTAGACTTATTGTAGTTGACTGGTTATTAGTCTCCTATCTTTTAACGATTTTTTGTCTCAGCAAAATAATTTACCGCAAACACTGAAATAAACACTATTGCAATATTCACCAATTAAGAATACACAGGAACTCAAAAAACCACACATGTAAAAAATAGCCACCAAAATTTTTGAACAAATGTCCCTAGAAAATCCCCAATGTGGGGAAAACTAGTTACGTATATGAGAGTTTTATTATTCTTTAGCAAATTTGTAATTGAAAATTACATAAATTGCTTGTCATAATATGGCAAAACTTCAATAAAACTGATCTTCACTGACCAATTGATCTAGAAAATATAAGATCTTCCCTCCAAATAAACTCGGCTTCATAATAGCAATTCACACTTCCTCCTTGTACTTGCACTGGCCAACTAGAAATGCGCATTTTCCTTCGCAAAAACTCACACTGCCTCTGGGAAATCGATCTTGCAAGTTCTATTGTCTCCAACAACTCACACAGGCCACTCACACTGCATGCAACAATTCGCTCTGGTTAATTGGTAACACGAATTGGTCCTTAGACAAATTGTAGCGGTAAATTGGCAACTCACACTGAGAAACTTGGCCTTTGTCTGCAGAAGTAATTTGGCCTCCTTTTGTCTCTCAAAAACTAGAAATCACTGTGAAGAAATCTCTCTTGAATCATTGTTGAAAACCCTCACTGGTGTCAAACCCATGCTGTCACTGTGCCCTTGTTCATTTGCTATGATCTCCAAGATGCCCATCGACTTGCTCTTATAATCTCTCATTGAGAAATCAATGGCCAAGATCTCGTCCTGATCGATGGCTAAGATCAACTTGACTCCATAAATCACTTTTTCTAGAAGTCATTAAAGAGAAATTGACTCGTGTCAATTAATACTGATTAATTAGCTTTTTTCCCTATGTTAGACTTAGGAAAATAATTAAAAATTGGTTAATAATCTAATTAAGACATTTTCCCTTAGAAAAATTTATTAGGCTTGGAGATAATTAATTCTCTTGTGCTCTTAGTCTCATTACACCTTTTGAGACTATAACCCCTGTCTGAGCTACAATTTCTAACACTCTATGCCCCTCATTAGCCATTACTTACTTCATGAGCACTTAATGCTTCATCTCATCAAAAGGAACCCTTGCATGTCCCAATTCTGATGAGCAAGAAACTGCCTCATTTTAAGGGGTAAAACAAATGCTACATCATAAAGTGCAAGCTTTGATCCTTGAACTATGCACCAATTAAAAAGCATTATCTAAAAGAAGTAAAAGATGCACATAGGGGTGGAAAAAGTAGGCTGAGAGGGGTAACTCATGCCTCCATGATTTCTCCCTCCATTACATCTATATACTTAGGATGTGGACTCTCATTAGCTGGTCCCCTGGCCATGGCACTTGGCCATGAAGTGCCTCTCCTCCATTGCCACCTATTCTCACTAACACCTACAAATTGAAGGGTTAACATTAGAAATGCCACCTTCCCTTAGGGGCTGGAAGCACCTAATAGGGTTTGGTTGACTACTTTGCCACCCTTACAAAGGTAGGGAACACTTTTACGAGACTTGGTGTAGTTAAATATTTTAAGGTGATCCTGGTTTGAAGTATTAATATGCCCTTAAAGCTTAAGTATGGTCCACTTAGATGCATTTATTTTAGTCACTAATGAATGGTTGCTTTAACTTGAGTTTGAGATGGGTTTTCTAGGTGGTCTAGAGTAGATGAGGCCTTGAAGGCACCCTACTCCACATAATGCCCATGCCATACTACACTCCCAAATAGCATGATGATCTTGCAAACACAATGTTGCCCCTATGCAACAAAACATTGAGAAGTTTGATGATCTTAGCAGTTGATGGTATCCTAGAGCACTCTGAGATGTTAGGATGTTGAGCATGGCATGGAGGATACACAGAGATACTTTTAGGCTTGATTTTAGGTACTTGCCTCAAATTGAGGATCATCATCATGCTTCAAGACCTTTGTAGCCCTTCCAATGCATTGTTGTAGCATTTTGAGCCCTAAAAGGGCATGCTGCTATTGTTTTTAGGCCTATGACTCACACATGTGGGATTTTATTAGAATATTTTGTTGTTGAGCTAGTGGGTTGGCTTGTAACCCAAGTCTACTCAAAATCAAACTTGTTTTAGGGGCTTTTAGTGAATTATTAAAGGTGATAGAGCTCATATAAATAAAGGATCACCTCTTTCATTTGTTCATTATTACATGTGGATTTTGGCTTATCTAGAAGAGCTCGACATGGTTTGTTGCACTTTGATATTTGTGGAGATGTGATCCTATGTGGATTTTGGTTATTGGAGACTAGTTTTTGGTTGTGGAGACGTCATTTTGGGATTGAAAGAAGGCTTGTTCTTGGACAAATTATGAGCATTTGTTGAATATCTTTTATGGTTTTGCATGTAATAGAATATTGCTAGGGTTTCTATTTTTCCTTTCTTATATGCATATGCTTATTTGAAATTCTTGGTAATTATTGCATGCTAAATCCTTTATCCTTGAACTCTCTAGAAAACCTCCTAGTGAGTCTTTTCCTAGTGAATTTTTACCCTCATAAAATGATAGCTAGGGTAAGGAAGTGAAAACTAGGGTTTTCCCCCTTACTCCCTTTAAATATTTGATATTTCTATGGTTAAAGTTCCTAAGACTCCATCATCCAAGTAGGGAAAAGGCACTGGCATCCTTCTTGATGATCAAAACCTTGAAAAATTCATCTTTTTCCTCTCTTCCTTATATTGTTGTCCCTTCAAAGTAAACTGCTAGGGCTAGGGCAAGGGTCAAATTCAACTATGGCTTGCCTCAAATCAACATTAGAGCTAACTAGGTGTAGAAATTCCTTGTAGATTCAAACTGCATATTGTAACATGCTAAAACAATTGACTTGAATCTACTCTACTCATCAGTAGAAACAATAAATGATTGACGAAATCACGAAGCATAAAAGAAAAAGAATTCAATCACATAACACAATGATTTTCTACGGAAAGCCACAACTAAAAACCTCTACTATCTGTATATTTCATTAATAAGAAAATATGAGAAGATTACAATGCTTTGCTCAAGCCCAAGCAACCTCTGCACTATTTCAATCTATCTCATTACTTCCTAGACAAGCTCAAGCCAATACTCAACCAATTTTGTTGCTTACCAAGCTCCTATTTCCTTGCGCATTTTCCTAGGGAATTAACCCATATTTGACTGGGAAATTCCAAAAATATGAATTGCACAATCCTCATAGTCCTTCCTCTGATTGCATGCACCACCTGTACAATTCAGATGATTATACAACTGATAGTACACTGCTCCTGAACTCCAATGTCAACTGGGTCTTTCTCTGATCTATCATGCATGAGTTAATTATGAATGAATCTTCAGTTTATTGGTTGATCAATGTTGGTTACACCCCACTACTACAGGTTACACCCCACTACTGGATCTCCCACTGATTCCTCCATCAGTTGGAACTAGCTTAACTAAATTTAGCTCAGTTAAATTGAATTAAATAATTACAACTTAAAATAAACTCATCCAATGCTCTTAAAAAGTAGGATACACTCTACATGACTCTAGTTAGACTCTCAACTCGAATTCACTGAGCCAACTAAGTCAAATTAACTTAGTTAACTATTACAAGTTGTCATGAGATGTGGAATTACAATTTAATTCCTAATTTAATTCAAGGACAATTAAATTATGATTTTCTTGTTGCATTTTCAACACTCCCTCTCAACAAGAAAGGGATTATCTGCTACCTTGACCCTACCTCTGTGAAACTCGAATTTGCATTTTGACAATGCCTTTGTCAAAATATATGCATCTTGCTCCTCTATAGGAATGTATTCCAGCAACATGATACTCTGCCAGAATCTTGTAGATGATGATAGCAAATGTCAATATGCTTGGACTAATCATGAAAAACTGGATTCTCATAGAGTTTGATACAACTCTGGTTGTCACAGTAAATCACTGTAAGATCCATCTGCTAACCAAATAACCCAACAAGGATCTTCCTCATCCAGATAGCCACACAAGCTGCTTGACTAGCAACCATGTACTCTGCTTTTGCTGAACTGAGTGCAATCGATCTCCGCTTCCTGTTGCACCAAGAAATTGTTGCTGACCTAATACTGAGGATTTCCCTTGATGTGCTCTTCCTGTTAAGATGGACTCCCTACCCAATCTGCATCTGTGAAGCCTTGAATCTTCACTCCCTCTGTCTGTCTATACCAAAGACCAAACTAAGTGGCACCTTTGAGGTACCTCAACACATGTTTAATTGCCTTCCAATAAAGTTTGATTGGCTTAACCATGGCTTGACTAAGTTGGTTAACTAAAAACACATGTCCGGTCATGTGTTCACCAAATACATAAGTTAACCCACAAGTTGTCTATAAATAGTAGCTTCCAATACTTCACCTGAAGTAGCATATTCCTTCCTCCAATGACCTGTTAGAGGAGTCTCCATGGGTTTGTTGCTCTCCATGTGGAACTTTTTCAGTATCTCGTTGGCATACTTTCCCTGAGAGACAAACAGTTCCCCATCTCTTTGCCATACTTCCATACCAAGAAAGTAATGCATGAGCCGTAGGTCCTTCATCTTGAATTCTCTTGCAAGATTTTATCAGCATCTCGTCACCTATTAGAATCAAATCATCGACATATAATACTAGGATCAACAATTTACCTTCAACCACAATATGGTAAAGGTTCACATCTGCTTTATTTTGGTAAAGCCCAACGCAGTGAGATAGATGTCAATCCTATTGTACCAAACACAAGGTGCTTGTTTTAGTCCATACAACGCTCACTTGAGTCTGTACACATGCGACTGTCTGTTGAAGGTCTCAAATCCTTCCGGCTGCTCAAGATACACCTCTTCCTCAATCATACTGTTGAGGAATGTTGTCTTCACATCCATCTGATGTATCTCCCATCCCATCTATGCTGACCATGCTAGAATAGATATGATTGAAGAGTACCTTGCTACTAGAGAAAATGTCTCATCGTAATCAATTCCCTCCACCTAAGAGAACCCTCTGCCCACAAATTTGGCCTTGTGTTTCTCCACGCTCCCATCTGCTGCTTGCCTTACCTTGTAAAGCCATCTAGAACTCACCATTGACTTGCCTGCTGGTCTTGGGACCACTTCCCAAACATTGTTTATGATAATGGAGTCATACTCCTCAACCATGGCATCAACCAATACTGGTTGTTTCACTGCTTCCTCAAATGATGATGGCTCAACCTCTACTCTCGCTCTTCAGAGCCATGTAGCTAGTGTACTGATCTGGTGACCTCTGCCTGCGCTGTGATGTGGGTGCTTCCACATTCTCTCTAGCATCATGCATCAATCTATCAACCTCTCTTGTGTGCTTCCTTCCATCTCTATGAGTCTTTGCATGAGTGGGTGCTTCCACTTTCTGTTCCTCTGCATGTGGTTGTTCCACATCATCACAAGGTTCCTCCTTTGGAGCTAAAAGCTCCTCATCTGCATGTAACTGAAACTCCCTCTCAAGGAAACATCTCATGGCCTTCTCTTTATCGAACTTCACATCTATATGAACCATTGTCATCTTGTTGGATAACAGGTGCACCCAATAGTTGTGAGGTGTATTAGTGTACCCCACAAATATACCCAACTCAGCTATTGGCTCTAGCTTTTTCCGTGCATCCTTGGTAACATGACAATAGACTGAAGAACCAAATATCCTGAAGTGTGCCACATCTGGTTTCTTACCTGAAAAAGATTCTTTTGGTGTACTCATCCCAAGAATTCGATGAGGGCTTATGTTCTGCAAATAAACATTTGTGTTACATGCTTCAACCCACAAGTGCAACGATAGGCCTCGATCATGTAACATTTCCCGTGCAACTCTCACAATATTTTTGTTCTTCCTTTCAGCCACCCCATTCTGCTATGGGTTATGAGGAATTATTAAGTCTTGTCGAATGTCATTTGCTGCACAAAAGTTCTTGAATTCATTCGACACATATTCTCCATTGTTATCGCTTCTGAGAGCTTTAACTTTCTTGCCAGTGCTTTCTCTACAAGTGCTTTAAATTCACAAAATTTAGCTATGTGAAAATTCCTCAACAGAAACACCTACTGCAACAAACTGATGTTACTTTTCCTACTTGTTAATTCATGCAAGTTATTTATTGTGCTCTACAGTAAATATTGAAGCAAATACATCTGTAGCCTTCACTTAATTTACATATATGCGGAAACAAAATATTGAGCAAGAAAGAAAAATACAACACATAGGATAGTTATTTTTGGACAAATAGTCCCTGGAAAAACCAATGCAAGAAAATTGGTGCAACAACTTTGAGGGTTTATTATTATTAAACAATAGCTCTGAATACAACTTTGGATTCTCTTTTGGCAATCCAATTATAGAGAAAAAACACTGGCAGAAAACTTAGTGAGATTACCTCACTTCGCCCGGAAAATCCCTCTGATCCAGAAACTGAACTAATTATCTGGTACTACAACGATGCTACCCCTTCACAGTAACTGTGTGAGCCTGTGTGGAGCTCTCTAAGGCTCTGTGTCAACTTTGCATTGGGTCTCACTGCCTTCTGGAGCTTCGACGTCAACCTTCCTGGCTGATCTGGTTGCTCCTCGACAAGTTTCAGATTTTTGCAGGAGGACAACTCTTCCTCTGCGCTGGCTCTTCTGGCATTGTGTCAAGCACTGCGTGGGCCCTCATGGCCCAACGTCAGTTCTCCCTGGGTCTGCGCTGCCTCCACTAGTGTATTTCTGCCTCTCTGCTGAGTATTTGGGGTTCCAAAGAAGATCCTCCAACCCAACTATCCCTACCCCTCTGCTGCAAGAGATCTCCTTAATTGATTTTTCATCCTGAGAACTTCTCACTTCAGAAAATCGATTTTATCTATCTCTATGTGTTTTCGAAATGACCCTCAAGCCCCTTCTTATATCTTCTTGTTGGACAACCAACGTCCTAGAGTAAAACATAATCAAAGGCGGCTTAATTTGTTACTTTTTCTAGAAGATTCACCACTAATTAGATTAATACCCATTAATATTTTAATTTTCCTAAGTTTAAACTTAGGAACCCCATTAAAAATATTAATTATTTTAATAAAATCACTTATGGGTGGAATTTCCCAAAATGCTTTCTGGGTTCTTTGGAATATCTATGCCTAAGCCTCCCTGCAAAATTTGAGGCTTAGAGCACATCCGATGCCACCCCAAATGAGCACTCCCTCTTAGCGAGGAATGTGCTCTAGCAATACACTGCCTCTCTGCATACTGCTCTAACTCTAAAGCATTGTCTCTGCGCTGTTGATGTCTGACCTGCTGTCCACCAACCACTGTGCTATTGTTGCTACTGTATTGTTGCCTTTGACAGTGCCACTGCCAATGCTATATCTGTACTGTAGCTCCCTCTTAAACGCTGCATCTACTATGCAGCTAGCACTGCTATTGCTAACACTACATCCATACTGCAACTTAGTCGCTGATAGAAGCAACTGAAAACACCCAAAACTAGACAAGTGTCTAGCGGATACACCTTGGTGCTGGAACCCCAACTACTGCTAGTCCCATTCTGCCTCTGAAGCCATTGCGCTGCTAAATCTCTACACTGTGCCTCCTCACACTACTGCCTCTCTGCTATGCGTTGCCTAGTCTCTGGCTCTTCTAGCCACTACATCTGTCGCATCAACACTCCATGGAACCTAACTAAAATTCCACCATCCCGCTACTCCTAATCATGGTCTCCCATAGCAAGGTGACGATCCAAGAGGTGGGCCCCTCAAGGATCCTGCCCATCTGCAGTCCTCTTGACTACAACTCTATATCAACCCACCTCCCTCCTTGAGGTATCTCGGTTGTCACGACGAACTCCTCCTCGTCGATCTTTGCAATTGTAACTTTCAGATCATGCTTCTCATCCTTGTCCTTTTTCTTCAAAGGACGCTGCGATGCATAGTGGCCCATCTCGCTAGATCTGAAGCACTTCACTTTGGAGACGTCCTTCTTTCATCTCTCTTGCCCGTGTTGTCCCTTCGATGCAAGATTTGCGTTATCCTCTTCCTCCACTTTGGGCTTTGACCCACTGTTGTTGCTGCTCCCGTCAAGTTTGACCTTAAGCAAGTCTCTCCTCAACTCTTCTTGTTTTAGAGATGCCCACATCTCGTCCCAATTTGGCTATTGCTCTGCCCAAGATACTCTGGACAAATATTTACCAATCATCTGAGATAAAATTTAGAGCTAGTCTCACTAACTTTGAATCCTGAGGTGTACGTCCCGCAGTTGACAGCTCATCACGAGTCTCCTTTAGTTTCGTGAGGAATGGATCCGCACGTTCTCCCTTCTGCATCTAAGCAGATCTAAGCTTATGCTCTAAGTACATCTTCCACTGCTTAAAAGATCTCTGATACAATGTGACCAAGGCATCCCACATCTCCTTAGCGGTCCCTTTGCTAGCAATGTGGCACATGACGTGATCCTTGACTCCATCCAGGGTCACCCTCTTCACCTTAGCCATCTCAACTTTGTACTTCTTCAGCGGATCTGCATCTGCTGGGACAACTACCACATTATGAACGTACATCTTGAGGGCATGCTCATCTAGAAGGAAAATCATCCTAGCCTTCCAGATGGCATAGTTGGAAGCCCCGTCCAACTTGTCTTGATCCCGCAAGCCACTGGTTTCCATATCCTCTGAAAATTGTCGAACAACCACCTCTTTCTCCCAACTGCGTAGCTCCTAGGTTGACTTATGCACTCCATGATGGAGCTGGTGAGCTATTGCTCTTCTATTGCTCAGCAAATGAGAATTATTAATTTCCTCGACAAGAAATCATTGAAGAAGTATTCCCTCACTATGCTCTTCTTCTTTCTTCTAACGGCTTTCAGCCCGATAAAACTACCCATTGAAAAATCTACTTCCACAAACTGCTCCTCACACTAAGACTCAGTGCTGCTCCCTTTGCCACGGAAAAATTTGAACTGGAAGCCCTTTCTCTCTGTCAACTCACTTGGAGAGAGACTACCTCGAATTTTCGCCCCTCTGACTAGAACTGCACAAATGCTTTGGGGTTTTGACTTTCTACCTCCTG
The DNA here is from genome assembly GCA_000404065.3 of Pinus taeda. NCBI lineage: Eukaryota > Viridiplantae > Streptophyta > Pinopsida > Pinales > Pinaceae > Pinus > Pinus taeda. Next base: position 73,200 of record APFE030357947.1, on the reverse strand, counting down.
CAGCTTTTCGATTTCCCCTTTTGCTTAGCGTTGTGGTTTTTGGCTCTGCTGTTCTTGTCTCACCTACACTAGCTTTGATACCATGTGAAAATTCCTCAACATGAACCCCTACTACAACAAATTGATGTTACTTCTCCTACTTGTTAATTCATGTAAGTTATTTACTGTGCTCTACGGTAAATATCGAAGCAAATACATCTGCAGCGTTCACTTAATTTACATATATGCGGAAACAAAATACTGAACAAGAAAGAAACATACAACACATAGGGCACATTTATTTTCGGACAAATAAACCCAGGAAAAACCCAATGCGGGAAAACCTGTGCAATAGCTCTGAGGGTTTATTATTATTAAGTAGTAGTTTTGAATACAACTCTGGATGCCCTTCCGACAGTGCAGTTATAAAGAAAATGATACTAACATAAAACTTAGTGAGATTACCTCACTCCACCCGACAAATCCCTCTGATCCGGCAACTAAACTGACTATGCCCGACAACAACTGCATTTCCCCTTCGTAGTAACGAGTGTGTGCCTGCGTGGAGCTCTCTAAGGCTCTGCGTCAGTGTTGCACTGGGTCTCACTGTCTCCTGGAGCTTTGACGTTAACCTTCTCGATTGATCCGGCTGCTCCCCGATAAGTTTCAGATTTCTGCAGGAGGACAACTCTTCCTCTGCGCTGGCCATTCTGGCATTGTGTCAAGCAATGCGTGGGCCCTCCTGGCCTAGCACCAGTCCTCCTTAGGTTTGCGTTGCCTCCACTAGTGTATTTCTGCCTCTCTGTTGAGTATTCGGGGTTCTAGAGAAGATCCTCCAACCCAACTATCCTTGCTCCTCTACTGCAAGAGATCTCCTCAATCGATTTTTTCTCTTGGGCACTTCTCACTTCAGAAAATTGATTTTCTCTATCTCTCTGTGTTTTTCAAATGACCTTCAAGCCCCTTCTTACATCTTCCTGTTGGACAACCAACGGCTTAGATTAAAACATAATCAAAGGCTCAAATTGTTTTGGCTTGATCTGTGGTTTTTTCTAGAAGATCCACCTCTTATTAGACTAACTCCCATTAATATTTTAATTTTCCTAAATTTAGACTTAGGAACCCCATTAAAAATATTAATTATTTCAATAAAATCACTTATGGCTGGAATTTCTTAGAATGCTTTTTGGGTTCTTTGAAATACCCGAGCCCAAGCCTCTCTGCAAAATTTGAGGCTTAGAGCACATTCAATGCTACCCCAAATCAACAAGCGAACCTCTGATCTTTCTTTTGCCTGAAGAAAATCCAACACTTAGGAGAAAAATCATGAATACATATTACACAATACGTGTGCTTGGTCGTGGATGCTATTGAGAATGGTCCACACACATCTAAGTGAACTCTATCAAGGATCGCTTGCGCTCCTGTCTTTATCATGAAAGGAAGCTTTGGTGTACTTCTCCAGTGTACACCCTTTGCATGTGTCTCTCTTCTCTAGTGTACCCTAGGGAAGTCCTATAGAAATCTGTTGCATGATCTTCAAAGTTTTGTGGTGCAAGTGACCCAATTTTCTATGCCACAACTCACTGATGTCTCGGCGCTTCATCTTCTTTGCTTTTGTGCTCAAAGCAGTGCGATCTTCTATATTTGATTTGTAGAGGTTCTTCACTAGAACCCCAATCCGCTTCACCTGTCCTAAGGCTATGTGATGAAGGAAAGCCTTTCCCTTGCTAAATATCACATTCATAGCCACCGTCCTCCAACATGGCAACCGAAACCAAATTCTTCTTCAAGCCTGGAACATATATAACATATTTTAATGTGAGAGGAGTACCATACTCCCTGTAACGCCTTGGAGATTCGCGACGGGCGGGCGCCGGGCGCCCGGGCGCGCGCGTACACTTGGCGGGCGTGCACAACGGCACGACGACGGAGCGCGGGGCGCCATCGCAGAAAATGCGACGATGTGCTGAACGCGGATGCGATGAAAGGTGGAGCAGTCTTACAACACTTGGAAATGCGTAGCGCCAGACGATGACTTATACCCCTCCACGCGTGGATTGAACATGGAGGCAGGCCGACCAATGGTTGGGCGTGCGTAAGGGTGTGTGAAGGTTATTTTGGGGGTCGGCTGGAGAGCCACCGCCCACACTACACACACGCAGAGATGTATATAAATATACGCATTGTAACTCATTCGAAAACAACGAACTCGCTCATAGCTTCTTACCTTCGCACATCTTGTGGTTGGTGCGCAGTTTTTATGCGCATAACTCATGCGCATGGCATGGTAAATGCGCAGAGGTTCTACTTGGATTTTGGTTGGTCGAAGATGCTGTGAGTTGCAGTTTGGGCAGGTATTTGTGCAGGATTGTACGAGCGTCTTGGTGACCCGTGCGGGCACCCGCTCTTGGGCAAAGGTGTACATATGTGTATGTAAAAAGGCAGGTTGCCTGACATTGTAAAAATTGGCTAAGTGTTGGCTTGGAGGTTGCCAAGCACACTTGAGCGTTGTATATTGTAAAATTCTGATTTATAATATATATTGTGGGCACACTGTTTGGGAGTTGCCCCTCCCCTTTATATCGTGCAATTTATGTTCTTGTTATAATTGCTGTGATAATGAATGAGTATGGGCTTCATTGATATAAAGGATAAATGAATGTTTTACTTGGTTGCGAAACACAAGCTAAGTATCGGTTGTGAATTAGGCGTAGTCTGCACACATAAGTATTGTTAAAAATAAAGTGTGGGGTGGTGCCGCACCTCGCCGGCACGGTTGGAAGACCACCGTAGGTTTGGGGGCGTGACACTCCCTGTGAAAGGTAATAACACTGATGTCGGTTGCGCTATACCTCCCATCATCTCCCATCTCAATGTGCATCTGGAGGTCCTTCTCCTCCAAGTTATTGAAGAACTCTTTGTTGTCGTTCATATGGAATGAGGCTCCACTATCCAGGTACCACACACTACCCATCATTGATGTCACCATGCGAGAAACGAGGGTGAAATCCAGTTTGAATTGTGAAACAAGAGCTTCACCTACCACTCCCCTTGAGGGCTTCTAACTAACCTTCTTGTGTGGGCGCTTTGTGGCATAGTGTCCTAGCTCATGATAGTGTGCCGAATCTCTTCTTGTACCAAGTCAGAGCATAATCACTCCCACTATGGTAGCTTCTCCCTCCCATTAACTGAGTCCTGGTAAATATGGCAACTCTTGGGAAGGCCTAGAAGTGCTAGGCTCACCAGATCGTCTTCAACAACTATAACATCGACACTTCCAAACTCATCTCGACATTGGGTGAACTTGGTCAAGTACTTCGGTATCGTGTCGCCCTTCTCCATTTTGAGTTTTTTTAGCTTGTCTTTCAGTCCCAACTTCCTGTAGCCATTGTTGTTTTGAAACAGTTCTGTCAAGGCCTTCCACATTGCAAATGGAGTTTCCTTATCGTGGATGTTTGAGACGATATGACCTCAAACTCTTAGGATAACCCTTCTCGCCTTTTCCACACACTTTCTCTACTCTTCTAGATCCTAAGCATCAACTGGCTTAGGAATATCTTTGCCTATGAATTCCTTAAGCATGTTGTCTTCCAACACTGCCTCCATCTTGTCCTTCCAAGCAATGTAGTTCGAACTACCCTCAAGGGCATATTTGAGTCTCAATCCGTAGAATGACATCCTACTATCTTTCAAGTACTGCAAATTTGATTTCTCCCACAAAAGACAAACTCATATTGTCCTCTTCTATAGTGATTTCAACTTGGTACGATGTAGATTCAAACTGCAGATTGTAATATGCTAAAACAATTGATTTGAATCTACTCTACTCATTAGCGGAAACAATAAATGATCGATGAAATCACAAAGCATAAAAGAAAAAGAGTTCAATCACACATAACACAATGATTTTATGGGGAAAGCCACATCTAAAAACCCCTGCTATTTGTATGTTGCATTAATAAGAAAATATGAGAAGATTACAATGCTTTTCTCAAGCCTGAGCAATCTCTGCACTATCTCAATCTATCTCATTGCTTTCCAAACAAACTCAAGCCAATACTTAGCCAATTCTGCTAACTGCTAAGCTCCTATTTCCTTGCACAATTTCCTAGGGAATTAGCCCATATTTAATATGGAAATTCCACAAATATGAATTGCGCAATCCTCATAGGCCTTCCTCTAATTGCATGCACCACCTGTGCAATTCAGATGATTATACAACTGATAGTACAGTGTCCCTTAATTCCAATCTCAACTGGGTCTTTCTCTGATTTGACATGCATGAGTTAATTATGAGTGAATCTTCAGTTTATTGGTTGATCAGTGCTTGTTACACCCAACTATTGCAGGTTACATCCCACTACTAGATCTCCCACTAATTCATCCATCATTTAGAACTAGGTTAATTGAATTTAACTCAGTTAAATTGAATTAAATAATTACAACTAAAAATAAACTCAATCAAGGCTCCTAAAAAGTAGGAGACACTCTACATGACTCTAGTTAGACCCTCAACTTGAATTAACTGAGCCAACTAAGTCAAATTAACTTAGTGAACTGTTACAAGTTGCCATGAGATGTGGAATTACAACTTAATTCCTAATTTAATTCAAGGACAAAATTAAATTAGGATTTTCTTGTTGCATTTTCAACACTAGGCATGTTTCCACCTTGTTTGACCTTGTTAACTCAAAATATATCTTTTTCCTTGGTGGAAATTTCCCAATTAGGGCCGATGTCATCAACCATAGGCAATTTAGGCTCCTTGAAACCCTAGTTGAACAAAAATCTTCAAGTTAGGGCTTATTGAAGGTTTTTCTCTCCATATTGTTGATCATGTATTTCAAGCAAACCTTTTCCTTGTGCTTTCATGTCTAGATGTACTATTGTTGAATCATATCTTAAAACCTTAGGCTTCAAGTTCTATTTTCTAGAATCCTTCATAGGTATGTTGTTCCTTTACACAAAGAATTGTTTCCTACTCCAAGTGAGAAGTACCTTGATCAAGCCCGCTTTACATCACCTTGATCTTATTGACTTAGACTACCCTTAGTGTTATATATTGCGAAACCTCTGATGTGGTGAAATTTCAGGTGGATTGGTAAGGTGACAATGGCATCCACCTCATTGTTGCATTAGGGTCTAGTCCTTGCCTTTTGAGGCCTCTCACAAGGTCTGCTAGATTTTGAGGCAACGAGAACATCTTGATGACATATAATCATAATCATAACTGAACAAAGGTTCAACTTAAAGTGTCTTTTATGTTGATGTCATCTCACTGTTATCTGAAAACTCAAGATATTTCAGTTTATGTTTGTCCAAGTGGTTACAAATAATCGTCAAAAATTGGATATTAATTTGAATTGCAAGTTGCATAAGATAAGATAGCCGAACTTAGCTCTTGTGGGTGAGGTTATGGGAAGATAACTTTTTTAGTTTCTAGAACCAGGGAGGTGACAAATTGGGATTATAAAATCAACAATAAACTTTGAAGAAAAAAGGTAGTGTTGCAAGAAGGGAGAGAAATAAAATTTCATTGGGAGGGTTCCCAAAGAAAGAATTATGCAAAAAGTGTTTGCCCGTTTTGTAGAAATTAGCATCAAGCATTATTTTTAGGAGGTTTCAGAAGAGTATCCCCTTGGGTGAGTGGGTGCATGAAACAAGAATCAAAATAACAAAGAGGGATGACAACTTTTATTTATATTGGTACAAGTTATAATTTGGTTGCCTTCGTTGGGCTTCTTTGACAACGAGTTGAAGAGTAGAATAGAAAAATAATTCTATAAGTAGTGATTCTTTACGAACTAAGTTGCAACTACTCTATAGTCTCAAAAGCAATTTCAATAGTTATCATTAGCTTTCTACAATACATCTATTGGAGCATTCTTAGAAATATATAGCACTGAATCTCATGAGTTTAACTCCTCATACCATGCCTTAAAGTTTTTTCTATATAACTTCAACCGAATACCATGATTGATTATTTCACTTTACAAGATTAATTCCTAAAGTAAATGACGTAATATATATCCAAATTCTTTATCTTATTTTTCAGTTTTCCTTATATTTGAATTATTTAAGTGGCTTGAGAATTCTTGAAGAAAGATGAATATGATTTGTCAAAACCACTTAAGAATCGTGCTTAGCCTTGCTTAACATATCAATGATTGAGAATTACTATTTTTAAGGAAATTTTTTTGGAAACTAGTATGATTGTTTTGATTGTCACCTTGTTAATTTTAGGTATGTTCTATGCTAGAGCAATTTATTTCAATTTTTACAGTTAGCTCAATATGTTTTCCAGATTAGCAATCACATCAGCATTAAAGTAAACTGCAGATAGAACATAAATATAAATCGCAGAAGACAAGCCAAGATGAGGACACAAGATGTGGTGCTAGCCAGGGACAAACCCCAATGTGGGGAAACCCTTGATCAATTCTTCTTTTATGTTCTTCAAAGTTCAGCACAGAGAGAGAGATAGTAAATATACAACATAAGTCAACACTTTGACTTATCTAGATATGAACATGATCATCTCCTGTCATGATGATACATGAGATCAGTTGAAGACATTCTGCGTCAACTGATTTTCCAAGGTGACGACTTCAACTAACATAGTGTTGCAACTTGTACTCATGTTGCACCCGTCACTGTGCTGCACCTAGTCACTGAGTTGCTCCCATCTGCTCCTATCATCATGCTGCCCCTTACTAACATGCCCATCATGCTGCATCTTTCATCTCATCATCGTGTTGCCCATGCCCATGATCTTATTCATCATCATGCTGCCCTTTACTAACATACCCATGATCTCATCTCTGCTCAGCTCGTCTCATCTCTGCTCAGCCTAGCTCAGCTCATCTTAGCTCTGCTAAGCTCAGCTGTGCTAACCTTTGCTCAGCTCTGCTCAACTCAGCTCAGCTCAGCGCAGCTCTGCTCAGCCATGAAGAAGAAGAATTGATCGAGAATGTCTCATACCATTCTCCACTGATCGGAAGTCAGTCTTAGAGTGTGTACCACTAGTCCGAGACTAGTCATCTACTGACCCAAAGTCAGTTTCAGAGTATGTACCACTCTCATTGGTCCCAAACCAGTATCATTGATCCCAAATCAATGAAGGTCATCCTAGCATACGAAGTACAACAGATACAACGATGCGTCCATCGATACTACTACGGTCCCTATCCTCATTTCCCTGCTCATTGATCAGATGAGAGGTACTTCCCATGAGTCCCGGACTGCATGGGTAGGATGCCTCAACAAGAGAGCGAATCATCATGTCCACAGGAGAGCGAATCATTCTATCCAGTGGATGCCACGAAGAACTAATCATCCTAGCCTACAAGAGAACGAATCATCCTGTTCCACAATCGCCATGGAGAACACATCATCCAGGCCCACATGAGAACTAATCATCCTGTTCCATAGTCACCACGGAGAACGAATCATCCTGGTCCACAGGAGAACTAATCATTCTGTTCCATAGTCGCCATGGAGAACGAATCATCCTGTACATAACACACCACCAGGGGAGGGTGAGTTGTCATGTTGTCATATGTTGCTCCAGTAAGTACCCCAAACCCCCCAAAGCTCCCAGAGCTCAATGCATGCAACATGCAGGACCCTCATAAGAAGGTCTCTCAACAACTCCAAGTCGTTCTGGAAAGTTACAAATTTGATCTTCCCCCGGGCTTTGACAAAAAATGTTTGCAACCCGTACATCAGTCTCAATGTGATGGAGCCTCCTCGCTCATCGACGTATCATATCCCAGATAAGGTAGTATCTGATGTCTATTTGCTGGAGCAATCATCGAATATGGGATTCCTCAATAATTGAATCCCACCTTTGGTTGTCACAGAGAATCACAGTGGTATTCATCATGTGTACAAATAACTCACTTAAGAGCTTCTGCACCCATGCAACTTCACACGAGATCATACTCGTAGCTGTGTATTCAGTCTTGGCGGTGCTTATAGCAACCGATTTCTGCTTCCTACTCATCCATGATATCGAAGCAGAATCCAAAGAGAACAAGCACTGAGAAGTGCTCTAGTGATCCTCCACACTACCTGCCCACTCAACATTCAAATAATCATGCAGTGTCATATTTCCGCAGTGTATCTCAATCCATGAGAGATTGTGCCCCAAAGATATCTCAGAAGATTCTTGGCACCAATCCAGTGAGGCTCAACCAAATATGAGCTCACCATGCTAACTGCAAAACTTATGTCCGAACGGAAGTTCACCAAGAACATCAATGCAAATGAGTTTATGAAACTCAGAGGCATTTCCCAAATTTGGTCCGACATCACAGCCATATAACTTTTGAAAGTTAATATCCTCGAGGTAGACACAGGCTTGCAATTTATCATTCCACATTCGGAATCCAACTCCCTCTTACTTCTGCAAATGAGAGGGTCTACACTTGTCAGAAATAGGTCATCCTCATAAGGTGTCGGTATGAGAGGTCTATCATCCACAACCTTCGGGTAATGGTTTGGATCGGTTTCACTCCTAGTGAATCTCAACTTCCTCTGACAACTATCAATCCTCTCATACTATGCCCGGGGAGTTTTGCTTCAAGCCATAGAGGGCTTTCTTCCACCTATATACATGACATTCCAGATCATGAATCTCAAACTCCTCGTGTTGTTCCAAACCTGTGGACTCGCTACATGAGGGGAATGGTCCCCTTGTAAGATTTTCTTTTGGTACATCTCAGACATGTACTTTTCATGCTCTTTTTGAATTCAGGCATCCCTGTCACCATCTGACTCATAGACCTTCGGTGCTATGTGTCAATGGACATGGTCCCCAGTGGACTTCCTGCAACTTGATACAACCTTGAACTCAAAAACATCTTTGAAAATTCTATTTTCAAACACGTACCTTTCTATCGATGAGGGCCACCCTGAAACCTTTGACTTCCATTGTTGAAATGGACACCGGGTTCTTCTTGTGATCAAGTACAAAAAAGAGATTCTGTAAATGAATTGAGTTACCCTCATTCAATTGAGGGATAACATTCCCTACACCCTTTCCGGGATAGGTGGCATCAGCTCCAAGTATAATCCCACGATTGTTTCCATCTCTACCAAATTAGAGAGTGCACCCATCTATCCGATGAAGTGCCTTGAAGCACTACAATCAATAAGCCAGATTCCCAAAGAATCTAAAGGAGAGTACGAATACAAGATAACGCTTCTTTATCTTATCAAAAACAACATTTGATTCTTCATACCTGGGGTTCCTTGCTTTCTTTGAAGAGTCGGCTATTTCCTTGATGACCTACATTACGTGTCATTCCTTTGATCATTGAAGATGTCCCTGGAATGATTGTTATCTTCATCAAGAGATGTGTCTCTGCCATTCAGACACTCTTTTGCATAATGGCCGAACTTATTGCAACCAAGGCATCCACCTTTCCTTCCACCCTTAGATCCGAACTTCCCAATGAAGTGATCTTTAGGTAGGCCATCAGAAACTTCTGTTGCGCCATTCTGATAATATTCTCTGCGTTGACTTCACCCTTGGTGAATTTGAAGAGGGATGGGGAATCCACTGATCCTTTTGTCCTTTCCCAACTGTCTTCGGTGATTGCTCTTTCACTCTTGCTTGTGCATTGTCTTCACCTCAGCTCTAATACCATGTTAATTTTAGGTATGTTCTATGCTACAACAATTTATTTCAATTTTTAAAGTTAGCTCAATATATTTTCTAGATTAGCAATCACATCAGTTTTAAAGTAAACTGTAGATAGAACATAAATATAAATCGCAAAAGACAAGCCAAGACAAGAGGAAACAAGATGTGGTGCTAGCCAAGGACAAACCCTAATGTGGGGAAACCCTTGATCAACTCTTCTTTTATGTTCTTCAAAGTTCAGCAGAGAGAGAGATAGTACATATTCAACAGAAGTCAACACTTTGACTTATCTAGATATGAGCATGGATCATCTCCTGTCATGATAATACATGAGATTGGTTGAAGACATTTTGCTTCAACTGATTTTGCAAGGTGACGACTTCACTTAATATAGTGTTGCAATTTGTACTCATGTTGCACCCGTCACTGTGCTGCACCTAGTCACTGAGCTGCTCCCATCTGCTCCTATCATCATGTTGCCCCTTACTAACATGCCCATCATGCTGCATCTTTCATCTCATCATCATGCTGCTCATGCCCATGATCTTATTCATCATCATTCTTCCCTTTACTAACATGCCCATGATCTCATTCATCATCATGTAGCCCTTTACTATATAATTGTGACTTATTAAACAATCCTTAAGGAATATTAAAAATGCCTTCTTTTATCATAGCAAACTAGTTGTCCTAAGGACCCCTATAAGTTGCCCATCAAGTTGTCTCAGCGCATACAAGATACACTTCAAAATGTGTGCATTAGCTCACAGTTGGAGGGTAATTAGGCTACTGCAATTCTGGACTGGTTAGGGCACCCAACCATAGTCCCTAACAACCCTTAAACTAACCCAAAATTTCTTCTTCTTACTGTGGCTGTCCTCCAATAGGGTACTGCCCTTCACGCTACTCTTTAAGGGCAATTTCAAGCCCAACACACAAACCTTTCACCCCAAAAATGACTATGGCATTCTCTTAACAGAACTTTTCACCCTTCAATAATGCTCTGAGACAGTCCTTTTATTCTCGGCCTTCAAGATCAACACTGCAACCCGCAAGAAAACACCTCGGTCTGCCTGAAACAACGTTCCATTCGTCACTATCCTATCCTTTGCATGCTGTGCGTATTAGGGTCTATGTGCTATGGAATTAGGGCCTCCCTCTGGCTATGGATAAGAGCCTCTTAGATCTGCGTCTAGGTCTTCTTTTGTTGTCTCCTTAGTTGTGTCTTTAGGGCTCTTCTAGAATTGTGGCTAAGGCTTCTTTTGCTGCATATTAGGGTCTCCTCAATGGCTGCAGATCTAGCCTTACCCAAGCCTTCCTTTGTTGTGGATAGGGCCTTCCCTTTCGCTGCGTATGAAACCTCCTTTATTGTGGCCAGATCTCCTTCAACTGCGGTTAGGTGTCTCTCCCTTCAACTGCGGCTAAGTGACCTTAGTTGACTGCACCTAGGGCTCTCCTATAAGACCCTTTCCACTACGTCCTCCTTGGGAGAGGACAACCCAAACGAGTGGAGAAGAGAGATCATATGAAGAGTGTGTGTCTCAAATGACTTCAAGTCCTCTCCTATTTATACTAAAATGTAGATGATGAATAGACATGACTATTGGGCTTCTGAGCCTACACAAGTTGCTAGCCGACTTTACAATTTGTCTTATAACACAAATAAATTCATAACTCCATGAACACTTATTGGAATCAGATGATTTTTTGATTAGTCCTACACCTCTCGATGAGAGGGATCCAATAAAATTATCAGTTGCCATAAATGAGATGATCCACATGGAGTTTGGCCCTAGTTGCCAATTTTAACACACCTTCCAAACATCATGGGCCATGTATACAACAACAAAAAAATGTAACACGTTTTAAACCTATAATATCCAAAACTGATTTTGATGTAAATTTCGGGAAAATTTCTTCAGAAAATATGCCGAAAATTTATTCAGTTGGAAACCATTCAATTTATGGATTTTATGTTGCAAAATTAAATAAATTTTACGACATAATAAACCCAAAAATGTTGCAACTCAAAATAGACATGATACACATGTAGGAAATCCCAGCTTTACTTATATTAATAAAAAAATGATTTTACAAATCACTAGAGGATGGTTGAGATGGGGTCATCCAAATTCAATCTAGCCTTAGGATATATCTGTTGCAACACTGAATCTGGCCTACAAAAAGTGTACTAAAACCAATAAGCGCTCCTTTGAATTCTGGATGAATTCACCAAGGGATGAGACGAGTTTTCGTCTAATGTCACCAAATCACCCAAGGGTTTTTGTCTTGGGGCTTCCTGAATCTTAAGAACCAAGTTCTCAAAACCTCTCACAAAGACAATGCATAAATCCAAGATATCCCAAATGATATCTGATAAATAATCTCAACCCCAACAAATAGATTTGGCTCCAACAAATAAACTTAGCCTCAGGAGATAAATTTGGCCCCAAAAAATAAATTGGGCTTCGGAAAATAAACTTGGTCCAACAAATAAACTTGTCCCATGAAAATAAATTCAATCCTAACAAATAAATTGGGCTTTGGCTAATAAATTCGATCCAACAAATAAAATCTACTCCAACAGATAAATTTGGCCTCTATAGAATATGAATTCAACTCTCCAATTAACTCAACCTCAATCAATAACCTTCAGCTCCGATAAATGTCTTTTGCAACGATCCAATCTCCAACTTCGGCAATAACTCCAAAATGAATCTAGCCTTAGGATATATCTATTGCAACACTGGATCTGGCCTCCCAAAAGTGTGCTGCAATCTGTTAGCGCTCGTAAATCCCTTAAGGTTGAAGAAAGGGATCCTAGAGGTAACCACAAACCACTTGTAGGTTAAGGTTCAATCCCCTTAACTTAGGAGAGGGCTCTCTCACTGGATCAACTATCAATCAATGACTGACATGATATGGATTTTAGATTGGTTATTAAGCTTAGAGGTAGATGGCATAAAGTTGAATGGAAAATGGTGGGAGTGAGGGCCATTGATGTATGAGTTTATAGAACACCAGGGCATGCATGAGCCATCTAGATAATAGAGGCAAGGTAGGCATATATTTCAAGTTGATTGTCAATTGTATGGTAGTGAAAGAATGAGGGAAACATAAAAATATCCACTCAAATGTAACAAAGTATATAATTATGAATTTTGCTACATAACTAATGGACAAATATTTAGAAGAACCATGATAGAGTAATAAAGAATTCTATCATGTATAAGATCCACAATTATCATGAGCATCTAAGGATGAATTCAAGACAACAACTTCAGAAATGGATATTAGATTAACATAAAGAAAATGTAGACTTGAAATCATACACCACACGAATCTCTGAAACTAATGACAAAGTCTGCTCTGAGCTTTTATTAAAATGTTTACAATACAGTGCCTCCTCCTACTCTAAAAAATTCCCCCATCCTATTCATTAAATTGTATATTTAGCCATTAAATACCCTTTCGGCCCAAAGCCCAAATACATTGCATTTTTCCACTAAGTGCATCAAAAGGTGTGTTTTATCAGAATAGCAAGATTCAGGTTAAACTTAGGAACAACATCGAACTCAGGAAAATCAGTTTTATCCTCATTTGCCCAGTTTGAAAAACATCAATATCACAAAATTTGTTTTATACAACTATCCATATTCCTCTGAAAATCTCGAATTGCCTACCATGGTGCCAAAAATCCTGTTTAAAATCTTCCTGATGTCTTGATTCTTTTCCCATCTTCCTTTGAAACTAGCACAACAATTGTCAACTCGCTTTATCGGAGCTTTCTTTATATCAGAGATTTTTGTTTTGTGCCACTTTGAATTCCACGGGGGGTGTAAAATCTTCGATACGCCTAGCCCTCGGGGCTTAGGTGGAATCTGTATGACCAGGGTCTAGAGACTCAAGGCCAAAGCCTTTTTAGAGGTTAAACCCTATGGCTGGGGGGCGATTCTTTAAAGTAACACTGCATTATATATAGGTCCATGTAACCACACCACATACGCACACGAGCCCTTTTAGAATATCGGGGCTTGGAGATCGACGATTTCATAATGTTGCATTTGGTTGCACCCCCAAAGACTTGCGATCTTCGATATAAGATGTGACCCGATCCACGTGGAAAGAGGATAAGGGGGGGCCTGCGTGAGGTTTTAACACATAAAACCTTTGTTAAACCCTTTTCCGCCCAACATTTGATATATATATATATATATATATATATATATATATATATATATATATATATATATATATATATATATATATATATCATGTTGTTGCCTTCCTTTGCAATTGTCGATGTGCAATAGCCCTTAGTTAACGACCCCGACCTTTGGTTCTTTAAACTACTTGTGATTGCAGGCCAACCCCCACATCGGAGCTCCTCAATCGGAACATTTCAATTGACAATTTTAACTTTATATATATATATATATATCATGTTGTTGCCCGCCTTTGCAATCACCGATGTGCAATAGCCCTTAGTTAACAACCCCGACCTTTGGTTCTTTAAGCTACTTGTGACCACAGGCCAACCCGCACATCGAAGCTCCTCAATCGGAAGATTTCAATCGACAATTTAAACTTTATGTAGCGATGTGCCTCAAGCTGCGATCACTGTTATACGACCTGACATCACCCTATGCCACGTGTCGCCCTGTGAGTTGTGACATGTGTCACCCTTTTTTGCCCCTGTAGGACACCTGAAAATGCCGAATCTGCATGCCACGTGTCCACCGTACCACCACGTCATTGATGACATCATATGCCACGTGGCATATCAGAACCAATCACGCCCTACCATGCATCTCTATAGAGGAGAGAGAAAAGGATCAGAACTACTCTGGTTTGTCAATGAAATCCTTTGTTAAGTTATTTTGGCCTTCCACAATGCTTTAACATTAGTGGAAAATTTGTATCGCAATTTCACATATCACAAGTTTTAAAATTTGTTACTATGTTCCACTTTGGCAATTTGTTGATTTCTGATTGCGATATGACCCAAGCTCTGCTCACTGTTGATTGCACTATTGTGGTGATTATGCATGAACCTTTTGTTCGCCGATATGCGATATCGACACTCGTTGATCGTAAATTTTCTCCGACCTCTGTTGCTGCTACTCTTCAAATCTGCGATATGCGAGATCCAGGACTCATACTTAGGCATTTTTCTTTGTTTTCTGGATTTGAGGAAGGATTTGCATTTAGCTATAATTTTTGATCTAGAGGTCAGTTTGAAGAATTGGATATACCATTGGAAATATGTTTCTAAGCACTTTACCATGAAAACACCTGCAACATGATCTGAATAAGACTTCTCATGCAAAAAACCTACCAAAACTTCAAACTTGTCTTAACCATAGGACTTCAAGGACTGAATGGCTTCTTTGACAAGTAAACCTTTAGGCTATGACACCTTAGTGATTGATAGGTTAAACTGACCAAAAAAAATAGTAAGAGGCTAACACCACTGATTCCTATTATGGGACCCTAACATTGGCTCCAACAGGGATGGCATCCTCCTAGTGAGGTGCCAAGAACAAAGAGCAGACTAGTGGCCTAACCATTGGGCAATGGAGTTAACATAAAAAATGAAAAAAAAAAAACCAACTGTTGCAAACTGACTGACTCACTTACATAGCTAAAAAATTTAAAAGAAATAAGAAACTTTACAGCACATCACCAAAGTTTTAGGGTCTTCTCCTCTGGCTTCAAACCGTGATGATAGTTGTCCATACCTGCTAAAAGTATATACACTAGGTGATCTCTTCTCTCTAATGTAACTAATCAACCAAATGGTTACGTCACTGAGTTCTACTCACAATTACCTTGAGCAGACAAAAGAAGAAAGAGAATGGAAACTCAAAATTCAATTGATCCAGAAAACCAACACTGATAAAGAGTGCAAGCTTCCATAAACCTTGCAACAAACTGGTTGTGGGATGACAATCCTCTTCTTTCATTCGTTCCAAGAGGCCAACAAAACAATCTTCAAAAACATAATTGGTTACCTTTACCTTATGATCATTAAGAGGACTCTGTTATGAGAAAAGGAAACACTCAGTTCATTAATCTTTCCCTCTTCAATTGAGGCAACCACAACAATAAAGTGCACATCCATAGGATGTGGGACAACTTGCTCTTGTTCAGCAGAGTCTTCATTTTTTGAACCTGGAGGAAATTCTTCATGTGCAAGAGGCTCTAAAACAACCCCTTCTTTTTCTCTGCCCTCCTCTTCTTGATCATTAACAGTCTGTTGAATACATTCATCGGGCTCAAGAGGATAAATTTGTTGCATTTCTTCATCAATATCTATTTGATCAGTTTCATCTTCAGCTACAAAAATCGTTGCCTGCTAGAAATATTCAGGAATATTTAGGAAACATACCTCTTCTGTTTTTTGTTCTTGACATTGGGGTGAAAATTCACAAAATGTTTCTTTAATTTCATCATACATGCACTCTTCATCACCATAAATATTTTCTAGATATTGGAAGAAATCTTCAAAACATGCACAACATTTTTCAACCGGGGGTAGGGGAGAAAAAAATTCCTTAAAATTCTCATGAAAGACTGTGTGAAAATATGTAAGAGAACACAAACTAGCAGGTGGCAAACCTTCATACCAGGATCTAGCTTTCTCTTCTTAGGTTGCCATGAACATTTTCATTAAATAGTCCTTAGGGAACTTAACCCCAAGCTTATGGACATGCAAATGAAACTTGAATAGATGTAAAGTAACATCATCTCCTTTTTTATCTTTGAATTTTGGAAAACAAGTTTGCCAATATACACAAGGCATAGGATTTGGAAAACCAGGAATACAGGATTTGTCCATAGGTGCGTACTTGGCATTTATTCTTGAACCCATATTGAAAACAGTCAACCAAAATTAATGACCTTTGACCAGTGGAGTCACTGTGAACGTTTGATCTTTTGGATCCTTTTAAATTAGAGTTGTTAGGTGAATGATACAGCCTTTTTGTGTTTATTTGTTGTTCACCATCAGTAAGCAGATCTGAAACTTTGATGATCTTTCCCGTTGAAAATGAAACCTTCATTCCTCGGCAATGACGCCACTATGTTAGCACTCCATAAATCCCTGAAGGCTAAGGAAAGGGATCCCAGAGGTAACCAAAACCCACTTGTAGGTTAAGGTCCAACCCCCTAACCTTGGAGAAGGCTCTCTCGCTAGATCAAGTCTCAGTCAAAGACTAATAGGATATAGATTTTAGACTGGTTATTAAGCTTAGAGGTAGATGACATAAAGTTGAATGAAAAATGGTGGGAGTGAGGGCCACTAAAGTATGAGTTTATAGAACATCAGGGCATGCATGAGCCATCTAGATAACAGAGGAAAGGTAGGCATATATTGTGAAATTTTTTGAATCTAACAAACCAAAAATCCTACCGCAGAAAATTGATTTACATCACCTATTTGTATTCTTCATTTAACAAGTTATTTTTAGAAATGTTCAGAAAATAATAATGTAAATACGTTGTAGCATACACCACTATACAAATCAATAAATGAAAAATAAATGAGACAATCATGCAAAGGACACACTTATTTTTGGAGTAAATGTCCACAGAAAAACCCAATGCGGGAAAACCTGTGCAACAACTCTGGGGGTTTTCTATTATTAAAAAAAGTTATGAATACAATTGTTGGTTGCCCTCTCGACAAACCCGTGACAAAGAAATACAATGGCGGAGAACCTCAGTGAGTTTTACCTCACTTCACCCAGCAAAATCTGGTTATTCTGACAACAAATCTGGCTCGCCCCAGCTACAATTGTGTTGCCCCTTCGCAGTAACTGCGTGAACCTGCATGGAGCTCTCTGAGGCTCCGCATCAGCACTACTGCCCACTGCATCAGTGTGCCCGACTGTTCCTGCAGTTTTTGACAGCTTCCCAACTTTCTGCGTGGAAAGCAGCTCTTCCCTCTATGCTGACCCTCCTGGCTCTATGTCAAGGCTACATGGGCCCAGAATAACCCAACGTTAGCTCTCTCGGCTACTGCACTGCCTCCACAAGTTTCTCACCTCTCTGTCTGTATTCTCGAACTATCACTGCCTCTTAGCTGTAAGATCTCCCCAATCAATTTCCCTCCTGAGAACTTCTAACCTCAGAAAATTGATTTCTTCAATCTCTCTGTGTGTCTTCTCCAACTATTCCCTTTTGTTGTTCCAGAAAAGCCTCGATTGTGATTTGTGATGAGCCTGACCTTTAGCCATTTTTGCTTTGTTTTCTAGATTTGAAATGTTATCTTCAATATGCCCTAACTTCTGATCCAGGAGCCGGTTTTCAGACTTCCACCTACCGTTGGAAAGCTTATTTCGAACACTATCCAGTGAAGGATGATTTAGATTTGAGAGCTTATGTGGCTTGGAAGATGGATGAAAATCTCTATGTTCTTTGGTACTCTTTGTACAATTGGAACTCCGTTTTCAGAAGGTGACAACATTGGCTCCACCTAGGGACAGTGTCTTGCTAGAAAGGTGCTGAGAACCTGCAAATTGTGAAACTTCTCCTTTGGGCATGGAGTCTTTTCTAAACAAACGATATTTTTGTGAAAGTGGAATTTTCAACATAAACTGGTAATTTCATATAACAATTACAATACACACGAGTTTTTACAATGAGCACAAGACAAATACCTCTAGTTTTGGAAATAGAATTTGAGGAACTAACCATTTACTTGCAGTTCCAGAGATTCATCGTCCAGATTTTGAAGCATGTATGTGTTATCTCCTCTCTCTTCTGCAATATTGAAATAACCAAACCAGAGCGGATTGAATTTTTCGTGTTTTCCTTTGTCTTCCCGTAAGATGTCCCATCGGAGGACTAAATCCCCTGGTTGAAGAGGTCATCCTTGGCCTTCTTGACAAATAGGGATTTCATCTTTTGTTGGTAATTTGACAATTTGGCTCCCACATGTTCTCTGTTTTCATGAAGCTTGACCAACTGATTTATCCTTCATGTTAAGGCACTTGGCTCTTCCTCAGCTTCCTGTAGTAACATTGGCACCATCATCGCCAATTGGACCAGGAAGACTGCAGCCTTACCATACACTAGCTCAAAAGGCGATTTCCCTATGGATTGTTTAGGAGTTACTCGGTTGGCCCATAGGGAAAACTTCAGTTGGGAGTCCCAGTTCCTCTGATTCTCGGCGATAGTCTTCTTTAGCACCCTCACCAAGTTTTGTTTGAGGACTCAGCCAAGCCATTACCTTGAGGATAGTAGGTAGTGGAGTGCCCAATGATGATATTGAATTTCTTGCAGACGCTGATGAATTTGGTAGATTTGAAGACCTGAGCATTATCATTGATAATTTTGATAGGACAACCAAAGAAAGATAATATGTTCTCCTCCATAAACTTGATTACCACTGAGTCTGTAGTGTTTCTAGTTGGGATGGCCTCTACCCACTTGGTGAAATAATCCGTGGCCGTCAGTATCCACTTGTGTTGGCCACTAGATGGTGGGTTTATTTCTCCTATGAAATCTAGTCCCCACTGTATGAAAGGTTCTTCCACATGCACTAGAATCAGGGGGAGAGGAGAAAGTTTTTTCCTCTCAGCAAACACTTGGCATTTCTGGCACAACCTGACCTGGCCAGTAGGATCCCGCCGTGAGGGTTTTATGTGCTGTGGTCTTCCAGCTGTAGTGACCTCCACAAACTCCTCCGTGAAAATCCTTAATCACTTTATGGGTTTTCCCTCTACCAAACATAGCAGTAATACTCCTACCGGTTCCTTCTAGTAGAGTATACCATTGGATATGATATATTTTGCGCTAGCAATCTCAAAGTTCGATATTTGGATTTATCCAACCCCAACGGGCACCTTAGGAATAAGAGATAATGAATGATGTTCTTATGCTGAGGTGGTCCCTCATATTTAGCATCGATCTTTTGCTCGGATGTTTTAATCCCATTCTTATGATCCTCTGGTCTGCCTTCCTCTGTTATCAGGTTTATCCATAAAGCTTGGCAATTAGATTCGGATAAAACCTTGGCTAACCCCTGACCTTTTATTAGCTTTGTAGGCTATATGTCCATCTCATATTCTTGTATCCTTGTTATCCACCTTCCCCTTTTTCCTTCATTGTCTCCTTGCACGAGGATGTCCTTGACTGCTCTCATTGGGACAAATATTGTGATTTCCCATTGTAGCACATACATACGAAATGACTTCAAAGCCTTAACTAGTGCATAGGCTTGTTTCTCCAAGATGTTATATTTCAGCTTAGCGCCCCTCAGGACTTGGCTGAAGAAGGTGATGGGTTGTTCATAGCCATCCTTATTCTTCTGCAGGAGAACTACGGCAATAATATGTGGAAAAACAAAAGAGAAGATATAGAAAGGTGTTGAATAGTCAGGGCTGACTAGTATCGAGGCTTCAGCCAAAGCTTCTTTAATTATAATGAAAGAATCTCATGGGGCAGGGCTCCACTTGACTTCATTTTCTTTCTTAAGCATCTCCTTAATACCCTTGACTATTTCTGCATAGTTGGGTGTGAACCTCCTTAAGAAATTTTTCCTCCCCAAAAAGCCTTAGACCTCTTTCTTATTCCTGGGTAGAGGAATATGACTGATGGCTTCAACTCGTTTATGATCGATCTTCACACCTTCCTGCGCTACTATGTGTCCTAGTAGCTTTCCCTCACTCAGGGAAAATTGAGATTTCTTAGGATTCAAAGAAAGACCACACCTCTTGCATTTCTCAAAGGTGAGCTTCAAGTGGAGGATGTGCTCTTCATCAATCTTAGAAAAGACCGTGATATCATCTAAATAAACCACCACGAATTTGTCTTTCTCCCCTACGAAAGCTATGTCCATAGCTCTATGAAATGTGGTCCCTGCATTAATAATATCAAAAGGCATGCGAGTGTACATGAATGTTCCCCATGGGGCGGTGAAAGCAGCCTTCTTCTAATCTTCAGGGTGGAATGCCACTTGGTTGTACCCAGAGAACCCATCCATCATGGACATTCTAACTGAGCCAACCACCTTTTGCAATATATAATCCATCATAGGCAGCGTGTAGTTGTCTTTCAGTGACGCCCTATTTAGATTTTGAAAATCTACACATAGACTTATTTCTCTGTTCTTTTATCAGATAGACACTAATTTGGCCACCCACTCAGAGTACCTTAAAGGCACTATGATATTTGCCTATAGCAGCTTCCTCACTTCTTTTTCAATGGAGGGGAGTAAGAGTGGATTTATCTGCTTGAGTTTTTGCTTGCATGGTTTTATTCCACCTTTAAAGGAATCTTATGTTGTATGATGTTAGTATCAAATTCTTTCAAATCCTCATAAGACCAAGTAAAAACATCCTTGTAGGTTTTGAATAGATTTAAATACCATTGTTTGTATTGCAAGGGGATACATTTTGATAGCTTCATCATTTGGGGTTCCTCCTCTGGGTTGATATTGCAATCTTCTACTTGATCGTCCATCTCCGAAGCCATTGGTTTGGAGGCTATGTCATCATTATTAAAATGTCTTTCTAGTGGGACTAGTCCGCAAGGGATGGTATTCCCTTTCAGTTGCAGAATTTTGCGCCTAGCCACTGTGTCTTCCCACGAAGTAGTTTCTTGGTCTGCTCCTTCTTCTTCTTGATCGATGGTGGAGTTAGCAAACTACCCAACGACTTCTATGAATCATTTCACCTGCTCGTCGTCCTCAAATACCTACCAGTGCTTGACATTAACAGGTATAAAGGGTCTGTATCTGACTTCTACCTCATACCCGAGGAGCAGATTTTGAGGGGGCCTGAAACTGCTTACCGCTACGACAAGGGAGTCAACCGTCTTGTTTCCTTCTCTAGGAAAAAATTGGATGTTAAAGGCCAGGAAGAAGTTATCAATTAAATCCCACACTTCATTCTGGTAAGTCCTTAGTCTGGGGTGTTTGACCCGACACTGATTTCTGATCTACCTTACGACCAACTCAGAATCTCCATATACTGTTAGGCATTCAATATTCATATTCTTTGCCATTTGTAATGCAAGGAGCAATGCTTCATACTCCGCCACATTGTTGGTTGCCTCAAACTCTAGCTTGAATTAGAGGGGTATCAAGCTACCCTCAGGAGATACCAGCAATATTCCTACTCCATTTGCCTCTTTGGAATTTTCTCTGTCAAAGTATAATTTCCATACTTTGTTTTCATTTGCATGATGGTGTTCTAACTACCTTGTTAGGTGTACTGATGTTTCCTCTAATATGGTCTCATCTTCTTCTAGGAACAAGCAAGAGAGGTCGCTTTCTTTCCCATGCACTAGGGAGTTTTCTAAGCCTTTAGCCGGGGTCACAGTTTTTAGAAACTTGGACTCTCTGTACAACCTCCTTCACTCGCTTCCAAAAGTGGGAATAATGACATAAGTTAGATATAAATTGATAAAGCCCCCCACCTTGGAACCCCAAGATCTAGACAAAAGCATGCTGAACTGAGGGGGAATATCCACCACTACTATGTCCATTACCACGTTCTTCACAAGAATCTAAGCTAGGTTTACCACCAGATCTTTTATCATTCCTAAACATTTGACCCTCTTAGAATCAAAGGAGTATAGGTCCTTGTAGGGCCTGGTGATCTGCAAGCCAAGTTATTCCATCACTGCTAATGAAATGAGATTGTGTGAGGCTTCAGAGTCGAACATGAAATTATGTAATAAGAGGTCATGGATTACTAGGGTCACGTAGCAGGGTGCAGTAGAAGGATCAATTTCTTCCACATGCGGCCCAAAAAAAACCATTGGCCTCTCCTCTTGAAGGTTTAAACTGTCATGGGTTGGTGCTGAGGTGGATGGATGCATGAATTGAGAGACTTGAGCTTTATAAGTAGGCTGCTTTAGAAGCTCAATCAGAGGAACAAGAATCTTTACCTTTCCAAGCTCCTTTTGAAGATTGAATGTAGGTTGGATTTTTTCTATACCTCTTGGCTATGCTTCTCCTTCCTTACCATTGGCAGTTTTTAGCAGAACAAGTGCTTCCTTTTTTGTGTGTCCCTCGGTACTATTGCTTTCCTTCTTTGAGTAGAATTTTATCTTGGAAGAGTCTGGATTCAACTTACCTTTCCCTTTATCTGGTACCGGGGAAATAACTTGGGGAGAAGTTCCCTCTTATTGTTCCAGTTCCCTTGACCTTTTTTTGAAGATCTTAAATCATACTTTTGGTGTGTCTGCGCTTGCATGAAATTTGCAAATTGTTTACAATAATAATCTATATCGTCCTCATTTGCTGCTGCTTCTCTATCATGGCTGGTCTCCTGGTGAGCCATATTTTCATGTTTTTCTTCAGAGAAAGCGGAATACAAGTTTCCCTGCATCTCATGTGTATTCGACGATTGTTCACTGGGATCATCTTCTAAATATAGAGGATGAGGGATCTGATTGAGTTGTTCCTTTCTTTCCCTTGGAAGTATTTGCAATGGAGGCCTTATATACTATGGCTTATAACACTCATTGTTGACTTGAGAATTCTGTTTGGAGAGACTCTTGTTCTCAAGTTCAAGATTTCCAACCTTATGTGATAAACTCTTGATGAGTTTATCGAGTTCATCCCACTTTAGGTCTGATGATTCTTTAACTTGACCAAAGGAGGATGCCTCTTCTTTCCCTCATTTATTTTTAGTAGGTTCTTGCTTTCCCCTTGACTTCCCTGTCGAGGTGATTTGCTTCCACCTCCAGAGCATCAACTTGGAGTTGGTCTAAAGTGAGAGACTTCCTTTCTCTCAGGGTAAAACCGAAGTCGGCTTCAAAGGCTCCCAAAAAAGATACACTAGCAACAACTGGAGGAGGCTTTATCTCACCTGGCATGTTATTGTACTTCTTATTGAACCTTTTTATAAATTCTGAGATATCCTCTTTTGGCTTCTTCCTTATAGCGTTAAACTCTGTGAGGAAGTACTCATGATTTCTCTTTTCACCCCATTTTTGTGTGAAGGAGTTTTCCAGTTCCTCCCAGGTAGTGATGAAGGCATTGGGTAGGGCTTTAAACCATTTTATGGCTTCTCTATCAAGGGATTGTACAAAAAGTCTTAGGACCACATCCAGTTGTTCTACGTTTAGATTCTCAATAAAAGCACAGACGGTTTCAATGTGTCTCTATGCAGTGTTTTCATCCTCCCCATTGAACCTAGGCAAAAAATTTAGGTAGCCCTTGGGTATAGCGCTTAGGGGCTGAGGTAAATCAAGAGGGGCATATTTATTCAATAAAAAACCTGGAACGACCATCTGAATTAATGGAGGGGGATTGAGATTGGCTTGAGGAACTTCGGCAAATTACACAGTGGTAGGAGTGGCAAGACTGAAAGCAGTGTATGTAAGGGTTTTAGGAGTAAATCTTGAGTAGTGAGTAACAACGGGTTGAGAACTGGATGAGGAAGCTTTAAAGACTGATGGGACGGTAGCACAGGTGTTAGGAGTTTTCTCCTTCCAGACTTTTCTAAAATTAATTTCTCAAGGTCAGATACAAATGGGGCTTTTTGCTGAAAGGTATCTGAGCGAGTGTGAGGCTTTTTAAAAGACATCATGATGAATGATAATGGGGTTTGTGGAGTCGCCAAGGTGATGTGATGCAATCAGAATACGTTTTCTCACCTACAGAAACAGTGCTCAACTTGTCGTATCCCAGGGGAAAAATCGTTCAATACATTCCCCGACAACGATGCCAGCATATGTTGTCACTGCCAGAGATAGTCTTGGATTGCTTACAAGACCAGTCCCTGGGCACATCTAGATTTTGTGTGTCTCAAATGATTCTCAGGAAAACAGAGACATCACACACACACATATATACATATTAAAAGGAATGGGTTGGTTCATTCATCCAAAGGTATAAGTCATGTATTTTTGGTATTTCTTCACATATGCAGTTCATAGAAATATGTGCATAAAATAGTGGAGGCCGAGTAGTTCAAGGACTTACAGTTTAATAAGATTTTGCAGAGAAATGAAAGAGGATAAGAAGAAAGAGAAACTCATCACATAGAGCTTAAAGCATCAAGAATTCTATCTTTATCACATAGAGCTTGAAGCATTAAGAATTTCTACACTTATTTGAGTTATGGGTAGATATAATGGAGCAAAGAGAGATTGAGTGCTATGATTCATGTAGCGCAACTTTAAAGATATAATCTCAATAATCCATACAGGGACATGCATTAGTAAGTCAATACAAATGAATCTATGAGGAAGTATGAAATATTTCTATCAGCTATGATTGCATGAATTCAGAGAACAAACATGAACATAATGGGTTTTAACAAAGGAATCACATATTGTAATACTCGAAGGGGGAATCACCACCATTAACTTGATATTCTAAAAGATATGTATTGTAAAGTCATACAATCTGAAAATAGCATGTAGCGTTTTCTTTAGGATTTCGGGACCTTTGTAAAGTGTCACTTCCCTCTATTTATCTGGAGAGAGGAGCGTTTGAACATTCATTACAACAAAATATCTTTTGCCGAGTCTCAACTGTCAAGTCAACTAACTATCTCAGCTAGGGATGGCTCTGTGGCCCAAAAAAATTACAAAATATTAATTGTCTCATTAAAGGGTGACATGTTAGAGGATAAAAAATCAATCAACAATCAGATGAACACGTTAATAAAATATCTCTGTGCCCATCCCTGTGATCGCTTCTGTTTCAGGTTGAATTTTTACCACGGTATGGCCTTCTGTGTTACTCAATCGACTCTCGTCACTTTTGCCTTTACTACTTGAACCATTCATCCTTTAAAGTTGGGAGTGGCCACTATCAGTTTCATGTCGCAGTACTGAAGAAGAGGACCCCTGGGCAGTACTTCGCCTTCCCTCTATATGGGGACACCATGCTGGATAATCAAGTCCTCCCGAGCTAGTAAGTCCTCGTTTACTTCTGTTAGCATCGACCATGGTTCCCTGTCATAAAGGGCATTTCTGGATCAACCCATTCCGAGTTTGAATGTTCCATCTCCCTTATTAAATGCCATAGTTTCCGACCCACCATGCCTTTAAATCTCTGCAATACCTAGTCGTGGGTTTCTCATATAGGGATTTTTCATTGAAAAGCCTTTACAGGACGAGGTTGTTAGATCCACTCCATCCCCTTTTGCTTAATGTGACTGAAGCTATGACCAAGTGCTTAGTGCTAAGGCGCTAGGGCCTTTGGATTCCCCTTGACCCTTTCCATTGCCGATTTGCGGGATTGGGCCCACTCGAGGTATTACAATTGCAATATGGAGAGAGTGTGAGGATGAGTGGTTTTCAGAGGGGGGCATGAGTGGTAAGTGGTAAGCGGGGGGGGGTGCGAAATGTATGAGAAGGACACGTAGCGAATGGGCTCGGCGGGGAAACTGCTTTTTCGGAACTCCCCCCCCCTCCCCCCTCTCCAATAAAGGGAAACATGGCCGGGGGCGGGGTGGGGGAGAAGGCCTGGGAGCCGTCGATCTAGGCAAAGTCAATCTAGGTCGTCCGGAGATGGGGGTGTTTGGTGTATAAAATATTGCATCCGGGAGAGTTTCATGCATACCGCAATCGCAAGCCAGGAGGGACGACAACGAAGGATGAACTTTTCTTTGTGCATTTGTCGATTCCCGATTTGCGATGGGTGACGTCATTACTGCCATGTGTCACATTTTGAGAGGTGACACATGTCACCCGAAAATGCCTCCATAGGATCCCTAAAAATACCAAATCTGCGTGCCACATGTCCTCTGTACTACCACGTCATGATGACTTTAGCTGTCATGTGTATTCATTGGGACCAATGGTATTTCATCACGTGGCAACTGATTTCCTTTGTAAATTGGCATTGGCCCTACCCACCGCTTTACACTATATCGAGACTTTTTCACTTCGCTATCTTTTTAACCTCGATCCCGTCCATAATCATCGATCACCAAAATTGTGGGACCTCCGATGTCGCGGGAAGTTCGATGGACGGACCTCCCCACCGCCGATAAGCCGATAGACTATGCCCGGGGCCCTCTAATCGTCGATAAGCCAATATATCATGCCTTGGGATCCACAAATTTGCGATTTGTGATATCGGTGATCAACCAATCATAGATTTCGCTACCTTCCCTTGCTGTTGTTCCAGAAAAGCCCTGATTGCGATTTGTAATGACCTTGACCCTTAGCAATTTTTGCTTTGTTTTCTAACTTTGAAACGGTATCTTCAATCTTTCCTAACCTCTGATCCAGGAGTCAGTTTTTGGACTTCCGCCTACTGTTGGAAAGATTATTCCAAACACTATCTAGTGGAAAGGGCCCGATTTAGCTTTGAAAGCTTCTGTGGATTGGAAGATGGATGCAAACCTCTATGTTCTTTGGTACTCTTTGTACAACTAGAACTCTGTTTTCAGAAGGTGATAACACAATGAATGAGATTAAGTCTCTAATCAGCAGCTAAAATTAAATTAGACTTGATCCTCGTCTCTTAGAAGCTTCTCACCCATATTTTCATTAATACCCATTAATATTTTAATTTTTCTAAGTTTATACTTAAGAACCCCATTAAAATATTAATTATTTTAATAAAATACAATTCAAGTGGAATTTCACCAAACAATCGCTGGGTCTTGGATATCTCATGTGTTCTAGCCCCTCCACAAAATTTCAGAGCTAGAGCACATCCAATGCTACCCAAAAATCAACAATCCCTGTTAGCGAGGAATGTGCTCTAGCAATACTTCCCCGCAGAAGTATCACACTAATCCACGACATCGGTCCTCTGCGTTGTTGATTCTCAGCCTCCTGCCCTTCATCCACTGTGGTGCTGCCCATGACACTGCCACCGTCACTGCTACATCTGTACTGCAACTCCCTCTCAAAATGTTGCATCATGTTGCCCATAGCACTACCACTGCTAACTGCTGCACTACAACTCATTTGCTGAGAAGTAAACATTTGAAAAGCCACCCAAACGCTGACATGTTGGTCAGTCTGGATACCCAATGATGTTAAAGCTACCACTGCTGCTACTCTGTGTTGACCGTCTGATGCTAATGCACTATTGTTGTATATGCTCTTTGCCTCCCGCACTGCTCAACACTCCTTCAGACTCTGCCACTGTTTCTCCATCATCCCTTGCATCAACTAACTCCCTCATTTTGCTACTATCATTAAGGGCTCCCATAGCCATATGTGATCCAACAATTTGGATACTTCAAGGATCGTGCCCCAAATTTTGTAGTCCTCTTGACTATAGCTCAATATCGCCCCACCCCTTCTCAAGAGGTGCATGAGCACTCATGGCGCAATCATCATCATTTCCCTCTTTGTCAGCTTGCACTAGAGCAACCTTTGAGTTAGACTTCTCTTCCTTTCCCTTCTTCCAAGGGCACTGAATGGTGAAATGACCCAGTTCTCCACATCTGAATCATCTGACTTTGGATATATCTTTCTTTTCTCTCTTTTGTAACCCTTGATGTCCCGCTAATGCAAGAGCTGCATCCTCCTCTTCCTCCTCCTTGGTTCTGATCCCTTTGCCATTGCTTCTCACCTTGGTAAACCACCTGATCTCTTCTTGTCGAAGAGCTGCCCACATCTCCTCCCCACTAGGGAGAGAGGCCCTACCCAAGATTCTCTGGACAAAGTTTTCCCAGTATTTAGTGACTGCATTCAGGGCAGTCTTGACCATGAATTCAGGATTTGGTGTAGACCCTACGAAAGTTAGTTGGTCTTGAATCCCTTGAAACCTGAGAAGTAAGGGATCGATTTTTCCCCCTTCCGCATCTAATACTGTCTCAGTTGAATCTCAAGCAACATCTTCTGTTGAATGGAATTTCCCTCATACAAGGTGGTCAAGGCCTCCCACGTTTCCCTTACTGTGCCCTTCTCAGCAATGTGTGGGATCACATGATCCTTGACCCCATCCAAGATCATGCACTTAGGTTTTTCCTGAGCCTCCTCATAATTCTTGAGAGGATTAGCATCAACCGGAACAACAACCGTTTTCAAGGCATAATCCTTGATGCGATTTTTGTCCAAAAATGCTAGGATCCTGGCCTTCCAGATGACAAAGTTGGATGCTCCATCCAACCTTTCCTTATCCCTCAATGCATTAACTGCCATCTCTCCTCAAATGAGTGTCGAACAGGTTCTCTTCTCCCTCTTTCGCTGCTGCCCCAACAAAACTCAGATCTGGATTTCTTTGGCGCTAGAAATCCTCTAAGGAACAAGCTCCCTCTAAAATTTGATTTCCTTCACGGAAATCCTTTTGCCAACAACTGTCAAACCACCCCTCTAATCTCTCTTTTTTTCTTCTCAGCACTGGATCTAGATTTCTTGGCAAGAAATCTTCTGAGGAATTTATTCCATCTACTTTTCTTTTGACCCACTAGGTAATGTTCTGCACCAATAGAATCAACAGCCCACTAGCAACTCCAGATGAAGTCTGCGCTGCACCTCTAGCCTCGACAACTGGAAAAATGAGACTCAACAGTGCCTGCGCTGTACCTCTAGCCCCGAAAATCGGAAAAATTAGACTCAATAGTGTCTGCGCTGCCCTCAGCACCTATAGTGTCACATAAACAGGTTGATGTAGGTTTCGCATGAGCCTCCCTTGGTGACTGTGTCACCCCTCCTCCGCTCTCTCGGCTAAAAATTGTGCTGTGTCTTAGGACAATTGTCTTCAACACAGATTCTCCTCTGTCCTTTCACTGATGGCTTCAGTCCTCCTTGATCTGCAATCGCTCTGATACCATGTGAAAATTATGAATCTAACAAACCAGAAATCCTACTGCAGAAAATTGATTTACATCACCTACTTGTATTCTTCATTTAACAAGTTATTTTCAGAAATATTTAGAAAATATTAATGTAAATACACTATAGCCTACACTGCTATACATATCAAGAATTGAAAAATAAATGAGATAATCATGCAGAGGACACACTTATTTTTGGACTAAACGTCCCCGGAAAAACCCAATGCGGGAAAACCTATGCAACAACTCTAAGGGTTTTCTATTATTAAGCAGAAGTTTTGAATACAAATGTTGGTTTCCCTCCCGACGAACCAGTGACAGAGAAATACAATGGTGGAGAACTTGAGTGAGTTTTACCTCACTTCACTTGGCAGAATCTAGTTGTGCTGGCAACGAATCTGGTTTGCCCTGGCTACAATTGCGCTTCCCCTTCGTAGTAACTGCATGGAGCTCTCTGAGGCTCTATGTTAGCACTATTGCCTACCGCGTCGAATTTCCCAGCTGTTACGATAGTTTTCGGTAGCTTCCTAGATTTTTGCGTCGAAAGCAGATCTTCCCTCTATGTTGACCCTCCTGGCTTTGCGTCAAGGCTACATGGGCCTAGACTGGCCTAGCGTTAGCTCTCCCGGCTACTGTGTTGCCTCCATAAGTTTCTCTCCACCTCTTTGTCTGTATTCCCATACTATCACTGCCCCTCAGCTGCAAGATCTTCCCAATTGATTTCCCTCCTGAGAACTTCTCACCTTAGAAAATTGATTTCCTCAATCTCTCTATGTGTCTTCTCCCACTGACCCCAAGCCTCCATTTATAATTTTCCTGTTGAGAAATCAACGACCGAGATTAATTCTCTAATCAACGACTAAGATTAAATTAGACTTGATCCTTGTCTCTTGGAAGATTCTCACCCATATTTTCATTAATACCAATTAATATTTTAATTTTCCTAAGTTTAGACTTAGGAACCCCATTAAAAATATTAATTATTTTAATAAAATACAATCCAGGTGGAATTCAACAAACGATTTCTGGGTCTTGGAGATCTCATGTGTTCTAGTCCCTCCACAAAATTTTGGAGCTAGAGCACATCCGATGCTACCCAAAAATCAACATATATTTCAAGTTGATTGTCAATTGTAGTATAGTGAAAGAATGAGGGAAACATGAAATTATCCAGTCAAATTTAACATAGCATATAATTATGAATACATAACTAATGGCCAAATATTTAGAATAACCATGATAGAGAAATAAAGAATTCTATTATGTATAAGATCCATAATTATCCTGAGCATCTAAGGTTGAATTCAAGACAACAACTTCAGAAATGGATATTAAATTAACATAAAGAAAACACAGACTTGAAACACACACCACATGGATCTCTGAAACTAATGACAAAGTCTGCTCTGAGCTTTTATTAAAATGTTTACAGTATAGTGCCTCCTACTCTCAACAATTCCCCCATCCTATTCATTACAGTGTATATTTAGCCATTGAATACCCTTTCGGCCCAAAGACCAGATACATTGCATTTTTCCACTACGTGGATCAAAAGGTGTGTTTTTATCAGAATAGCAAGATTTAGGTTAAACTTAGGAACATCATCGAACTCGGGAAAATACGTTTTCTTCTCATTTTCTCAGTTTGAACAACATCAGTCTCACAAAATCTGTTTTATACAATTGTCCATATTTCTTTGAAAATCTTGAACTGCCTACCATGGTGCCAAAAATCCCGCTAAAAATATTCCTGATGCCTTGATTCTTTTCCCCTCTTATTTTGAAACTGGCACAACATATGTCGACTCACTTTATCAAAGCTTTCTTTGTATCAAAGCTCTTTGTTTGTGTAAAATCTCCGATACGCATAGGCCCCAAGGCTTAGGTGGGATCTATATGACCGAGGCCTGGAGACTCAACGCCAAAACCTTTTTAGGGGCTAAACCCTGTGGCTGGGGGTCGATTCTTTGAAGTAACACTGCATTATAAATGGGTCCCATGTAACCACACCACATATGTGCTTGGGCCCTTTTAGAATATCGAAGCTTGGAGATCAGCGATTTCATAATGTTGCATTTGATTGCACCCCCAACGACTTGTGATCTTTGATATATGACGTGGCCCTATCCACATGGAAAGAGGATAAGGAGGGTGCCACACGAGGTTTTAACACATAAAACCTTTGTCAAACACTTTTCCGCACAACATTTGATTTAAACACACACACACACACACACACACATATCATGTCGCTGCTCACCTTTGCGATCATCGATGTGCAATAGCCCTTAGTTAACAACCCCAACCTTTGGTTCTTTAAGCTACTTGTGATCGTGGGCTAGCCCCATATCGAAGCTCCTCAATCGGAAGATTTCAATTGACGGTTTTAAATTAATGCATCGATGTGCCTAAAGCTGTGATTGCTGATATGCAACCTGACGTCACCCTATGCTATATGTCACCCTATGAGTGGTGACATGTGTCACCCTATTCCCCCATAGGACCCCTCAAAATGTCGAATCCACATGCCACGCCCACCATACCACCACGTCATTTTTGATATCATATTCCACATGGCATATCGGAACCAATCACGCAGTGCCATGCATCTCTATGGAGGAGAGAGAAAAGGACCATAACTACTCTAGTTTGTCAATGAAATCCTTTGTTAAGTTATTTCGTCCCTCCCTAACACTTTAACATTAGCGGTAAATTTGTATCACAATTTCACATATCACAAGTTTTAAAAGTTGTCACTCAGCTCCACTTTGGCAATTCGCTGATTTCCGATTGCTATATGACTCAGAACCTGCCAACTGCCGATTGCACTATTGTGGTGGCTATGCATGAACCTTCCTATCGCCGATATGCGATATCGATGCTCGCTGATCGCAAATTTGCTCCAACCTTTGTCGCTGCTTCTCTTCAAATCTGCGATATGCAGGATCCGAGACTCATACTCATTTTTCCTTTGTTTTATGGATTTAAGGAATGATTTTCATTTAGCTATAACTTTGACCCAAAGGTCAGTTTGAAGAACTAGATATACCATTGGAAAGTTTTTTCTGAGCACTTTATCATGAAAACACCTACAACATGATCCAAACCAGACTTCTCATGCAGAAAACCTCCCAAACCTTTATACTTGTCTTGACCATAACACTTCAAGGATTGAGTGACTCCGTTGATAAGTAAACCTTTAGGCTATGACACATTAATGATTCATAGACTAAACTGACCAAAATGAATAGTAAGAGGCCAACACCACTGATTCCTATTATGGGACCCTAACACAATCAATAAGCGCTCATGTGAATTCTGGATGAATTCACCAAGGAATGAGATGGGTTTTCATCTAATTTCACCAAATCACCCAAATATTTCCATCCTAGGGCTACTTGAATCTTGGGAGCCAAGTTCTCAAAACCTCTCACAAAGACAATGTACAAATCCAACATGTCCCAAATGATCTTTGACAAATAATCTCAAACCCAACAAATAAACTAGGCTTCAGAAAATAAACTCGGACTGGGCAAATAAATTCAACCCTAACAAATAAAATAGGCTCTTTTTAATCAACTCAGCTCAACAAATAAAATCGGCTCCAACAGAAAAAAAATGGCTTTGATAGAATATGAATTCGACCCTCCAATCAACTCAACCTCAATCAATAACCTTATTTTCCAATAAATGTCTTTTGCAATGATCCAATCTCCAACTCCGGTAATAATAACCAATTCATCCAACCAAAGAAATGTCTTCCAAATTAATTGCAATTGAAGAACAAATGGAAAATGTGTGTAATTTTTCCACAATGACAACCAAGTGTTGCAAAACGGATGAGGGAAGCTTCTTAAATTTAATGTTTTCATTTCATGAAATTTACCTGTGATATTTGTGTTTTTCCTTCTTAATTATGATTAAGTTCTTGATCATCAAATAAATGCAAAAACAAATAAAGATCACATGAACATAATATATAGGCTTCATGCCAAGGGAAAACCCATAAAAAATCTTCTTATCAGCTCCAATGGATACTTCCAAAACCAAACAAGACCTCTTGCTCTTCTCCAATACACAAATCAATTAGCCAAACATTCTTCAAGATCTTCAAGAACAACGAGGTAAACTTTTCTCCAATAGAACGTGCTTCTAATCATCTTTGATAGGGATGTGAGCTCTCTCCTTCTATGTTGGACTCTTTCTCCCTTCTGCATATCCTTTATTCCTCCTTCAAACAAAAGACTAGAGTTTAGGATATGCAAGTTGCTTGAGTCTCAAAGGAGGACAAATTCCATATTTATGTATAACCTTCCAAGTGGGTCCATAACCACTCTCTAGGTCGACTTCAATCTGGGATGGTCAATTTTTTCTTGGAGCAATACTAGACACTTACAATTATAAAATATATTTTCTTTCTTTGATACAAATGCCCAATAGGGACTTTTACAACGTGACAATGACCATGACACATGACAAAAACCTAAAAGCGTACAATGGATGCTTGACCTATTGACCAAATGACAAAAAGCTTGAAACCCTTGCTTTACAAAATAATTTCTTTCATTCTTTAGATCAATACATAAGAATTACGTCATGCCATGAGTCAAATGACAATTATGAAGACCGAAGCTAGTTACAATTTCCAACACTCCCTCTTAAATAGGAAGGCATTTATAATTGTCCAACTAGTATAAGGACAATACTCCATTTGAAAAGTCCTTTATGAGACGACATCCAAATTGATAAAAATCACTCATCATAGTCAATGTTGTCACATTACCAAGGCCTTGAAAGGTACTCTCTATATTTCACAAGATCAGAGTACAACGCTGGGAGGCATTCCATAGGACACCACGCTGCCTCATCATGGTACATACTCTACCTAGGATACCTAAAGTAATCCTACCATCAAACCATTCTTATCCAAGTCCATTTGACTTAGGATCTCCATCCTTATCCATCACATTATATGACTCAAGAATGTTTGTCCAAGATGCTCATTCAATCCAACATTCTCTGTATCCATGTCGATGTACTTGACTTAGGACACCAGTCCTAGTCCATCACAGTACCTGACATAAAGACAATCAAGCTAAATCAAATCATTCTCCCTACCTATGATGCATGCACTAGATTTATGGTTGTTAGTCCTGGACTAGTACATGACACAAAGAGAACCAATGTCCAACCTTACTCCCTCTCAACCTGAGAGGAGAAAATCTATGCTCATTCTCTCTCAACTAGGGAGAATTCCCGTCAACGAGCCTCAACTTAAAAACAATCATTCTTATCTCAACTACTTGTAATTGTAGCTCTCCTATTACTAATGCAGTTCCAACTTTGCTGCTCAATAGATCATTATCCTGTACTTGAGGTCTTCTACAACTGCATCTTTAATCATGATCACCACTACTTCTTGCATTATATTTTTCCTTGAATATAGTTCATCACACAACTTCTTGAACACATTGATTATCACAAGGTTTAGCCAATCCATTGTTCAACACAACTTGGTTGACCTTTCCAATCAATGTTCATTAGTCAACACAACTCCATAGACTTATAATTATTCCTTCTAGCTGCTTCTCTAGTTCCATAGGATATCCAACTATTAAGGACTTCACCAAACAACCTTTTAGCAAATGAAAAGGGTGCTTCAACATCACAGCTCCAAGGGTCTTGATACTCAGATTTTTAATAATAGCGAGTCTTCCTTTGGTGATATCATAGGTCATGGAGCCATCTTCTCACAATAGATTCCAGGTCATCCATCTTGCACATCACTTTCGTCTCGATTTTATAAATTAAGGCATTTTATTAAACCTTCCCAAACTTCAAGTTGATTATAGCTTCCCCATGAAAGTTATCTTCCTTCTAGACCTTCAAGTTATCTTCTAGCAAGGAATTTTCCTCACCCCACAAGCAAATCCAGGCTCTAACAGTAGCTCCAAGTGAGCCGTCCAAACTGCCTCTGTGTTGGCTCTATGTCACCCTAGCACAGTGCCTTCTGTGCTTAGTCTGAATCAACCTCTCCTCAATTTGTCTAGTATGCTACTGTCTGGGAAAATGTTTCTCCAGGGCGTCAAAACCTCTATCTAGCCTTTGGCACTGAAACTTGGCCAACATAATCGAAATTGCCTCTAGAGGATAATGTGTTGCCCCAACATCAGCGTCTTTGTGGCTCTTTTGCCTCTCTAAAAATGCACTCTCTGGATCTAGAAATCTCCTCTAGATTCACTATATCTACCCCTCTTTCACTGTGTCGATTTCTGACTCTCTCTCTAACAACTGACTACTGCTACTCAGGAAATCAATCTGCCAAGAAATCGAACTGCTCAATTGTCTTCTCCATCACCACATCGACCTCCTCCCATAATCCTTTGTTGGAGCACCAACGACCAAGATTAAAACTTAATCAATGGCTAGGATTATCTCTAGACCGATCTACGTGAGTTTCTAGATGATTCTCACATTGACTTAATTAATATTGATTAATTAACCATATTCCCTAAGTTTAGACTTAAGAAATATTTAAAAACTGGTTAATAATCTAATTAAGTCATTTCTAGGCGGAATTTCCATAAATGATTTATGGCTTTTGGAGATTTCATGTATTCTAGCCTCTCCACCAAATTTTGTGGCTAGAACACATCCAATGCTACAAAAACTAACACTCCCTCTTAGCGAGGAATGTGTTCTAGTGCTGCACTCCCTACCACAACACACTGTCTTTGCGTCATCTCCAATCACGTTGTTGATGTCTGGACATACTGCACCAACCATTGCGCAACTATGATATACGTTGCATTTGTGTTGTTGTTGATACTGCCATATTGTTGCCAACACTACATCTGCACTGCAACTCCCTGTCATCTATTGTTGCTACAAGTGCAACAACTGTAACTAAAAAGCATCTTAAATATTGAATCAATTGTGTTTAGTATGATGTATTTGTCTCCGAATTCTTTGACTGCTACTAGCATCTACACTGTCACTAAAGAATTTGCATTGTTGCTGACTCTGCATTGTGCCAACTGCATTGCTGCCAACTTTTCACTGCGCTCCCCAGCATCTGACTGCTACTAGTCTCTACAACTGTTACTCAATTTCTAACTACATCCACTGCCACTGATCCATCCTGCTACTGAATACTGTGGGCCCCTGTAGTAAGGTATTGATCCATGAGGTGGACTCCTCAAGGATCCTGCCCATCTAGCACACTAGAGTCTCATACTCCTCCTCCTCCTGGATCTAGTGCCCCACTATCTCCTTTTGAGCCTAGTCCCTCGTTGGGACCCTTATTTTCTTTGCAACTCGTACTAGACAACTCACACTTCCTTCGACAATTGGAAATCAATTTGCTGCCCAAATCTGCATTCTAGATAACTTGCATGACCTACTCTAGAAATCTTGTATGGTCATCCTTGCAGAGCTACAAAATCTAGAAAATCAAAACTGGAGAAATAAACCTCGAAAATATCCCTCTTTCCCTCTACTCTGCTACTGCCCAGCTACTCGCATTCCCTTATGGAGTGAAAAGATCTACTCACAATTACTGCTAATCTGCAAGGAAAAATTGAACTTCTTGAGACTAGAAGTTCCTTAAGAGAAATTTCCCCTCTGTGTGTGCTCTTCTCTCGTTCACCCCAACGTTGGCTCTGCTCTAGCGAACTGCTGCAAAAAAAATTGTGTCTAGCTAGAGTTCTGCTCAACGAGCAATCTACGTTGCTCCCTCTGCCTCTGGAATCACTCGATATGGTAGGATCAAATTTTTCTGCCCCACTCAGAAAAATCAAACCTCCACAAGTAACTCGGCCTCTTGGCAGAATGACTACGCTGCCCTTGTGAATTTCGGCCTGTTGCCCACAATGAGCAGTGAAATCTTATCCTTTTTCCTTTGAGCTCTTCGGATGATCAACTGTGCTATGATATCATGTGAAAATTCCAGAACCAGAAACCTATTGCAACAACTGGAAATTATTCTCCTAATTGATAATTTAATTTAACAAATTATTTGTTGTCTTTTATGGAAAATAATGAATAAATCACACTGCAATCTACACAAATAAAACTATAGAAGAATAAATGCTAGCACACACACATAAAAAAGAATAACACAATTATTTTTTGACTAACGTCCTCGGAAAAACCCAACTTGGGAAACTCAGTGCAACAACTAAGGGTTTTATTATTAAGTAGCAATGAAATAATCTAAGTACAATCTGAATGTTGAATACTAGAAATCCTGTAGAGAATAATACTGGCAAAAATCTAGTGAGGAATTTTCCTCACCCCACAGGAAAATCTGGGCTTTCACTGAAGCTCCAAGTGAACCGTCCAAACTGCCTTTGCGTTGGCTCTGTGTCACTCTAGCGTAGTCCCTTCTGCACTCAGTTTGAATCAACCTCTCCTCAAGCCGTCTAGTCTGTTGTTGTCTGGGAAAATGTTTCTCCTAGCCCCCGTAACATATGTCCAGCCTCTTGGCACTAAAACTCGACTTTTCCCCAGCATAATCAAAATTGCCTCTATAGGCTACTGCTATGCCCCAACGTCAGCGTCTCTGTGGCTCTTCTACATCTCTGCAAATGCACTCACGAGATCTGGAAATCTTCCTCCAGCTTCACTGTCTTTTCCCCTCTCTTACTGCTTCGATCTTTGACTCTCTCTCTGGCAACTGATCGTTGCTACTCAGGAAATTGATCTGCCAAGAAATCGAACTGCTCATTTGTCTTCTCCATCACCACATCGACCTCCTCTTATAATCCTTTGGTGGAGGACCAACAACCAAGATTAAAACTTAATCAATGGCTAGGATCATCTCTGAATCAATCCGTGTGAGTTTCTAGATGATTCTCACCTCAACTTTATTAACACTGATTAATTAACCATATTCCCTTAGTTTAGACTTAGGAAATATTTAAAAACTTGTTAATAATCTAATCAAGTCATTTCTAGGCGGAATTTCCAGAAATGATTTCTAGGTTTTGGAGATCTCATGCATTCTAGCCTATCCACCAAATTTTATGGCTAAAACACATATGATGCTACAAAAACTAACAAACTAACTCGTCCTAAGCTAGGCTTCTTGATCTGCCTCTCAAATCTTTTATAGGATTGCATTTTTTATCTCTGAGAAAATGCTTTATGACTTTGACCTTCTTAGATAGGTATCTTGGACTTTCTACTGTAAATCTTGGCTATCAATAGAACAAACTTCAAATAAGATTCAGATATGCTTCTAATGAATTCTTTAGCTTCCTCAAAACCATGTCTCTTCTAGGCCATCGCTCGTCCATATGGATATATTTCAGTACATACCTTTTAACTCTTTAAGGTTTAGGCCCTTATTTAGATAGTATAATAGATCTTGGCTACTAGACTTCGGTTTACTCCATAAAGGATTCATACATTTAAACATTGAATAGAACCTTCGGCACTTTAAGAAAGAGACTGCATCCTCTTCACAGAGCTTGGTCTTGGACTCATTGTTTCTCGGATGATGGAACTTTAGCTTCATTGTTAAATAGCCCAGAACAATCTAAAGTTTTAAGATCAATGCTTCTTCCTTCATTGTGATAAAGGTAACCTTCCTTATTGTCATCTTCCAGTTGCCTACAAGATGAACCTCGCTCTGAAACCATGTTGGAAAACAGATTAGGGCAACTTCTTAAATTTAATGTTTTCCTTTCATGACATTTACCTATTATTTTGGTGTTTTTCTTTCTTAATTATGATTATGTTCATCATCAAATAAATGAAAAAACAAATAAACACCACATGAACACAAGATATAGGCTCCATGCCAGGGCAAAATCTCTCCAAGGGAAAAACCCATCAAAACTCTTCTTATCAACTTCAAAAGGGACTTCCAAGAACAAACGAGACCTCTTGCTCTTGTCCAAGACACAAATTGATCAACCAAACATTCTTCAAGATCTTCAAGGAAAACGGGGTAAATGTTTCTCCAATAGAACATACATCTAATAATCTCTGAGAGGGATCTAAGCTCTCTCCCTTTGTGTTGGATTTTTTCTCCCTTCTGTATATCCTTTATTCCTTCTTCAAATCGTAGACTAGACTTCAAGATATGCGAGTTGCTTGAGTCTCAAAGGAGGATGAATTCCATCTTTATATATAGCCTTGCAGGTGGGTCCATAACCACTCTCTAGGTTGAATTCAATCTAGGATGACCAATTTATTCTTGGGAGAAATACTACACATTAGAGGGAATTTTAGCCTAAAAGTGCCCATGAAATTTTCACGTAATTTCCATGTTATAATATGTATACCAATCAAAATCCTTTAAATTTAATAAGAGGTACACATTCTAAATAATTTTAATCGTTTAGTTTGGGTATCTGCGAAATATTTTATTATTAATTTGGGTATCAGTGAAATAATTAATTATTAATTTGGGTATTCATGAAATATTTTATTAAAGTTATATACCTACCTTACCCATATGAATTATGATATCGAAAAAATTATTAATGCAATGTAAATTTTGGTATTAGTGAAAAAATATAAATTAAAAATACGGGCCCACTTGACATTAATAACCATGACCCAAGAAAACATGAACAAAATAGTTAAATATAAATATAATATAGAGAGTTAATATATTAATATAATATAGACAATTATAGTTAAATATAAAATAGTTTAAAAAGTAGTTAAATATAAAATATAAAAACGTATTAGTCTAACTTATAGACGAAATGACCTTAGTCTAAATACTAAATAGTTAATTATTAAAAATAAATATAGTTGAATATAAAATAGTTAAAAAATGTATTCCAAAAAGGACAAATTACTAGATTTCAACCAAAAAATATAGAATATGTAGATAAATATAAATAGTTAAATCTTTATAATATTATATAATATAAATAGTTAAAAATTATAAAAATATATAAATAGCTTAAACAATTTTAAAAATGTATTCTAGAAAGGGAAATTAACAATTTTTGGCAAATTATATATTTCGGTATGAAATTGTGGCTTCAATAGAAACGTTGTTAAAAAACACCAAAAAATAGTTAAATATAAAATATATAGATAGTTGAATTTATTATATAAATTATATATAGACAGTTGTTTTAATATAAGTGTCATATTATTGGGGATTTCGATAAAAGTAAAAATAGAAATAAAA
Organism: Pinus taeda; assembly: GCA_000404065.3. Lineage (NCBI taxonomy): Eukaryota > Viridiplantae > Streptophyta > Pinopsida > Pinales > Pinaceae > Pinus > Pinus taeda. The sequence continues at coordinate 32,697 of APFE030357947.1, read as the reverse complement.
TTATTTTATTATTATTAAATATCGTGCTAATAAATATTGTGGAACATAGATAAAAGTAAAGTAATATTAACAAATTGTCTACATGGCATTTTTTATTAATTTCTTGAATTTTCCTTAGGAGGCCACTTTTAGGCTGAAAATCCCTCTAACGCTTACAATTATATTTCATTCTTTGATATATTAGAAGTTGCTCTATCGGAAAACCAATCTCATGTAGCTCAAGAGTGAATTCTTGAAGGTATAATCCACCTCTTAATGAGAGGGGTTCTCCTTAACATGAACCAACCATTGCTTCCTCTCGCTAACCACACTTCCATACTTGTGACGCGCTCCAAAACATCAATGAATCATTGAGAAGTGAAATGCTCTCTATGAAACTGAAGTCCAATGGAAGATTTGAGCGATCTCCCCTTGTAAAAACCAACTCATCCCTAATGGTAAATAAACTTCCAAGTCTAAAGGTCCCATGCTAATCTTAAAAATAGATTGTCATGTTGTCGCTGCACCACTCTAGTTATAAATAAATGCCCATTGTGCCCATATTGAATCCTCCTTGCTTGGAACCACATGCCAAAATATTTGTAAGGTATGAAGCCACAACCATGAAGCACATCCTGCCAAGGCATCTCAACAAGGTCAGAGTCTACCTAGCTACAACTAGACTCAATCCTGAGCAACAACGAGGAAAATTTCCATCGCCGCATGGTGAAGACCTTTGTAATCCTCCATGTGTCAAGCCCAAAAGCAACTAGATCACACATTGTCATTTCCTTGTGCATCGAGAAGTGGATTGATCTAGAAACCAATTGGATTCTTGTTGTTTTTCCATGGTATTGGAAAATCTAAGTCGGGCCTTAGAATCACTAATGTTTATTTGGGGTAGCATCAGATGTAATCTAGCCTCGAAACTTGGTGGAGAGGCTAAGGCACATGAGATCTCCAATACCTATAAATGGTTTGAGTAGGTTCTAAATAGTTTGGGAGATATTAAAATAATTAATATTTTTAATGGAGTCCCTAAGTCTAAACTTAGGGAAAATAAAATATTAATGTGAATTAATATAAAACTATGTTAGAAGGGTTCAAAAGTCATGGATTAGGGACTTCGTCTCAACCATTGATTTGTTAACGAGAAAAAGTATAAGAGGAGGCTTGAGGGTCACTTGGAGAACACACCGAGTTGATCAAGATTTCGATTTTCTTGGGCAGGGTTTGCTGAGGAAGTTGAAAGAGTGATTAGAGTTGCAATGGAGGGGCAGTGAATACAGAAGTAGAGAGGCAGAGATAGTACCAGGAGGATCAGCACAAAAGTCGGGAGAGAGGGACGCAGAGCCAGCCAGAAGTTCACATGAAGCCAGCCAGAGCTCATGTAGAGGCAACCAGGAGCTATGCAGTGCCTCAGAGAGCTAGCGTGGGTGATGCAGAGGCTCTAAGGGCTAATTCATTGGAAGCCAGGGTGACACTGGACAGACGTTGGGCCAGAAAGGGTTGACGCAATCCCTAGAGGCTGATGCTGGGGTTTTTGTGGGGCAGATTGGAGTTGGGAGCTGTCAGAGTGTTTATCCGGGGTTTCAGCCAAAATATCTGCTTCCGAGTAGAGAGATACTACTATCAAGATTTGTCTCTGTTGGGTGAGCCGGTTTTGGCACCCAAATTTTATTTAGAAACTACATAATAATTAAAACCCTAAGATAGTTGCACCAGTTTTCCCGCATTGGGTTTTTCCGGGGACATTGGTCCAAAAACAACGATGTCACTTGTGTGCTTGTTTTGTTTCCTTCAGTTGATGATCTATAATGTCTTGAGAATATACTTGTATTTATTTTCAGTATTTACATGGTACATAACTTGTTAATTAATGAGAACAAGTAGGCAGAAATAAATCAGAAAAGTACATGAAGGGTTTCTAATAGTTAGACTTAGAAATTCCAACATGGTATCAGAGGGAGGTTGTAGATCACATGAGAACTGAGGACATCAACCGAGCAGAATAGCTGCAGTAGAAAACAACTGTCTCGAGTGACATAAGTTGTTCCTAACAGAGAAGTAGCAAGGAAGGGGTGACGCAGTGGCAGAGTGGAGTAGACTCGACCTACGCAGTGCCTAGTCATCTTTATCAGTCAGGCAGGATTGACACCCGTGGTTAGGAGGTGTGTATTTTGCTGGTGCCGGGATTGCGCAGAGCCTAGAAGCTTTAACCTTCAGTTTATTGGAGCTTAGGAGGTTGTGGGTAAGTTTCAGAGTGAAGTTGGTGGGGTACTGTAGTCAGAACAATACCTAACAAGGCAAGACCAAGGAGAGAGTTGCTACCGAGGATTTTTAGCCAAGAAATACGGATCAGTAGTGCAGCTGTGCTAACAATCAGTGTGGGGGCATCTTGACATTGGAAGAAGGGTTTCCAGGAGGGAAATCGAGGGTCAAAGGGAGTCACACCAAGAACTTCCAGGAGGGAAGTAGAGGAAGTAGTGAGATGGTAGTGAATGGGGTAAGAGACCATGAAAAATTGGATGAAGCCTCAAACTTCATAGTTTGGAAGGCCAGAATCTTATCCGTTCTAGACAGGAACCGTCTCAAGAAATTCGCCTTGAAGACAATAGTGGTCCTAGTTGACCCTACTGATAACGATAAGTACGAGGATGCATTGGCAAGGGTTATGAGCATCATCCTTGACGGGTCAAGGACCATATAGTACCACATATTTCTGAGAAGAATACGACAAATGAGATGTGGGAGGCCCTAAAGAAATTGTATTAGCATACATCCGTGCAGAGGAAGATGCTATTAGAAAATCAGCTATGATTGTACTAGATGCAAAAGGCGGAATAGATCGGCATCTTCCTCGATCGATTGAAGGAGATCTGGGATCAACTGACTTCCATAGGGGCCACGTCAGATGAAGAATTGATGGTGAGAACATTGTTCAACATAGTCTTAGAAGAATGGGAGGTGTTTTTCCATAGCATATTGGGCAAGGCAACCCTTCCAGGTTGGGAGGAAATGTGGGTGGCTCTTCGCTAGGAAGAGATCAGAAGACTAAGCAAGGTGGGAAGCAGCGACAAGGGGATCAGAATCAAGGAGGAAGAGGAGGATGTTGCCCTAGCATATGAGGGAAAGCAGGAGAAATGGAAGAAGAAGGACCTCTCCAAGGTCAAATGCTTCAATTGTGGGGAACTAGGCCACTATGTGAGCTAGTGTCCGAGGAAGAAGAGCAAAGGAGAGGCTTCTAAGACCAAGGCTGTGCCAGAAAGGGCAGAGAAAGAAGTGGAAACAGATGATGACTGTGCCATGAGTGCTCACATGCCACTTGAGTGGAAGTGGGGAGACATCGACGCTATAGTCAGACAGACTACAGGTGATGAGGGGAAAGATCCTTGAGGTACCCAACCTCTTGGATTATACTTGGCTACGAGAGCCCCAAAGAGGAGTAGCAGTACTGGCGGATGTCAGTAGAGACAGATGCTGATGGAGCAACAAAGGGAGCTATAGTGCAGGATTCCCAAGACAATGTGAGGCAACACTGCGAGATGCATGGAGTTGTTGCAGCAGCGCAGAGGTCAGAGAAGGGGCACTTGTTAGCGACAGAGGGAGTTTCAGCATCGAGGGTGTCTCTAGCCTGACAAAGATGTTAGAGTTGGAAGATCAGTTACTTACTTCTTAGTAACTAAGTTGCAGTGCAGTAGTTAGCAGTGGCAATGCTATGGGCAGCACGATGCAGCATGATCAGAGGGGCTGTCGTACAAATGAAGCAATGGTAGTGGCAGGGCCATGGGTAGCAGTACATGATGTAGCAGTGTAGAGGATGTTGGGTAGCAGTCTTAGCATCAGCATAGGGACTGATGCTGGATGATCAGGGTGATGCTCAGTGAGGAGTATTACTAGAGCACAATCCTTGCTAATAGGGAGTGTTGATTTGGAGTAGCAACAGATGTGCTTTAGTCCAAAACTTGGTGGAGACGCTAAGGCACATGAGATCTCCAATACCCATAAATGGTTTGAGCATGTTCTAAATAGTTTGGGAGATATTAAAATAATTAATATCTTTAATGGAATCCCTAAGTCTAAACTTAAGGAAAATAAAATATTAATGTGAATTAATATAAAACTATGTTATAAGGGTCCAAAAGTCATGGATCAAGCTAGATTTAATCTTAGCTATTGATAAGGGACTTAATCTCGGCCATTGATTTATCAACGAGAAAAGTATAAGAGGAGGCTTGAGGGTCACTTGGAGAACACACCGATTTGATCAAGATTTCGATTTTTTGGGGCAGGGTTTGCTAAGGAAGTCGAAAGAGTGATTAGAGTTGCAACTAAGGGGCAGGCAATGAATACAAAAGCAAAGAGGCAGAGATAGTACCAGGAGGAGTGCAGAAGCCGAGAGTGAGGGACGCAGAGCCAACCAGAGGTTCACGCATAGACAACCAAGCTTCACGCAAAGGCAACCAGGGCTCATGCAGAGGCAACCAGGAGCTGCGCAGTGCCTCAGAGAGTCAGCGTGGGTGACACAGAGGCTCTAAGGGCTGATGCAGTGCCTCCAGAGGCTGACACAGGGCAAGCCAGGGTAACGTTGGGCAGACGTTGGGCCAGAAAGGGTTGACGCAGTCCTTATAGGTTAACGCTGGTGTTTTCGTGGGACAGATTGGAGTTGGGAGCTGTTAGAGTGTTTATCCGGGGTTTTAGCTGCAATATTTTATTCTGAGTATAGAGATTCTACTGCCAAGATTATTCTCTATTGGGTGAGTCGGTTTTGGCACCCAAATTGTATTCAGAAATTGCATAATAATTAAAACCCTCAGATAGCTCCACTGGTTTTCCTACATTAGGTTTTTCTGGGGACATTTGTCCAAAAACAATGGTGTCACTTGTGTGCTTGTTTTGTTTCCTTCAGTTAATGATCTGTAATGTGTTGAGCATGTACTTGTATTTATTTTCAGTATTTACATGGTAAATAACTTGTTAATTAATCAGAACAAGTAGGTAGAAACAAATCAGAAAAGTACATGAAGGGTTTTTAACAGTTAGACTTAGAAATTCCAACAACTAACACTACCAATCCAAATACAACAACAAAATACTTTGCACAATGGAATATAAAGAACAGTAAATCAACTAGTTGCACAAAATAGACAACTTTTTACAACTTTCAACAACCCAACTTCATTATATTAACAAATTGTAATACAACTGACTAGGGCTCCCGTACCAAGGATAATGGCCCTCATACATCCATTGATACAAGAATACAACTAGGGTTTGGTGTCAGTCACTTCAACAACCAATCTACCCTAAACAAGCTACACTGACCATCAAGCTGATAAAGTGCACCATCACAATTGCCTTCGTCATACCCTGAACATGCCTACTTGGTCCTTTGGCTCATGATCTGCAATAACGCCTCTCTACCTCTATCAATGATCCATGTCCTTTAGGTCATTGAACACGACTCCAATATTCCCTCTAGCTTATCATTTGTCCATCAATGACTCAACACCTCAGATCTTCACATCTGCTCACTTGTTGCTCCTTAGGCCTTCAAGAAGTCAACACACTTTGGGACTTCTTGCCCACTAGTTGATCCTTAGTCCTTCAAGGACACAACCATTAGGGAATTTCTTCCCATTATAGCCTTCATGTGTTGTCTGATGAAGACAAACTTAGGGCATGGAGGGTTGTCCACTTATGTTGAAGATGTCCTCCTCTTACAAGCAATCTAGGGAAATTCAACCCGCTTCCTTTGATCTCCTTATTTTGTCCTTCAAAGATTAGTCATGAACTCACACAATTCATCCTCTCCTAGCAGCCGATGAGTCCTTCAATGTCTGCACTTAGGGCTTGGAGCAAGCCACTATATCCGTCCCAAATTTGTTCTTTTGGCTTCTCCAAATATTGTCCTAAACTAGGACATCTCATCCACTATCTAACACATCAACCAAGGATAAATACAACCATACTTTAGGAGGCTTCTCCTTCATGGCCTGGTGCAACTTATTTTGTGGATTTTGGTCTCGGTTAGGACTTTTTAATAGATCACGTCATCCCACCAATATTGGCATAAATCACCTCAAACGATTTCACTTCTTCTCTTGTAGGATCCTCACTTCTTGTGCTGCCTTTTAGCCTTCCTGAGTTGTTTCCACAACACATTCTAAGTACAGACCAACCCTAAACTAGGGTTCGGTCCCTCCTGAAGAAGCACAAAACCTTGTACGACTGCCAATGGAGATTTGCAACATGAATATGCACCAAACTAGCCCATACTTCTCCTCCTAGACCTCAGCCTGGAATCCCAAACAATGTGGCCCTCAAAAAATCACAAGAAGTCACCAAAACAAGCTCCTTCTCTCCTTCACTGGGGTCTTTCATATTTGTGTCCACTTCAGAGAGTCTTCCTTTGATGTGCTGCTCATTGGATGTGAGAATGAGACTCCTCCTCATCTCTTTTACACTTTTCTCTAGGGTGTGCCATGTTTTTTTTCCACGACCTTGGGTCTAGGATAAAATCTTAAATCTCTAATGCTACCAAACCAAAAATCACAACAAAACTACTTTGCACAACGGAGTATAAACAATAGTATATCACACATGCATAAAATATAGACAACTTTTTACAATTTTCAACCCAACTTTGTTATATTGATCAACATATAATACAACAGCCTAGGGCTCCTGTATCAGGGATAATGGTCCTCAAATATCCACTAGTACAAGAATACAAAATCGGGCTTGGTGTCAGTCCATCGACAACCAATATACCCTCAACAAGATGCTCTAACCATCTGGTTGTTGCATGATCTCTCAGCTCCTCTCGGTCATACCCTTTACTTGCATGGTCCTTCGACCCCTAATCTGCAAATTCTACCTCTATGAATACTCCAAGTTCATCTGGTCACTGAAACTCGACTATCAATCTGCTTACTAGTTGATTGTTTGTCCATCAACACATCGAGACTCATGTCGAGTTGTTTACAGCTCCACTTGTGAACAAATCTCAACTGCTCACTACTGCTCCTCAACTACTCAGGGACTTCAACCCACTATAGTCTACCTACGCTACTCCAATGAAGACTAGCATAGGGCATGAAGGGCTACCACTTATCACTGTAAGATGTCCATCTCCCACAATGAACACGTGTTAGGAGGACTGCCCATCATCTGTTGTAGAAGTCCTTCTCCACACACAAGTCTAGGGATGCTTAACTGCTCATGGTTAGTCAACCCTTGAGCTCAACAACTGCCATTCTAGCAACCACCTAAGTCCATGAGGATGGTGCACACTAGGCTCTAACGTGGCACTATCACGTTTTCCTCCAACAGGCCATAAATTCCCAGTCCATTATCCACACTTGGTCCACTCTCACGCTGCCCTCCAACAGACCAAGAGTGACCAATCCTTGTTGTAGAATTTGCTCCTAGTTAGGGCATCCAACCACCTAGGAAACCCTTCCTCTTGGATGTTGACAGACTTCCAAACTTTCCTCTCCTGGGACACAATCCAGTAGCATCAATTCAACCTTAGCACTTCAATACAATACATACCTAGCCATGTGCAACTTCTATGTCACCTTGGTGCATTCTTCTACATTCTAAGCCCTCACTCACACTGCCTACACTCATGTTCCTGCACTCACACATTCCTGCAATCGCACGTTCCTTCACTTGCACGTTCCTGCACCTACTTTCATGCACTTGCATTCCTTCACTCGCACATTCCTGCACTCGTGTTCCTACACTCGTGCATTCCTTCACTCACACGTTCCTGCACTCGCGCGTCCCTGCACTCGTGTGCATTCCTGCACTCACACATTCCTGCACTCGTGTTGACTTTCTTGATGTGTAGACTATGAAAGATGCTTCTTGGATGTGTTAAATAACTCTCCTCCACCTTATATTTATACACAATACAAGGGCTCCATCAAATCACGTGTGGGCTTGACAACTTGTCACAAGGTCTCTAAATGCCTAGCCAACCTTGACCAACTCACACATTAACTTCAAAAAATCATATCTCAAGTTCTAGACCTCGAATTTGAGTGATTTTTGATGCTCCTGGTTGCTCTCGAGATCCTCTATCACCTCAAATCATCATATGTCCTAAAATCCTCACGAATTCACACCCACATGCTTGGAGTGCAAAGCCCACAGGCTTGGATTTCATGCCCACAAGCCACACTTGTGTGCTAACTCCTCCACAACCCTCAAACATAGGGTTTGGAGTATCTCCCAAACTACAAATCTCAACATGCAACAACTAGCCCTTGGGGCCATCACTAAGTCTAGGTCGACCTGACTTTTGTTTCACAAGCCCACACAAAACATAAATAAATTAATTTATCTCAAACCACAAGGCCTCTCTTGGTGCTTCAAGTTGCTCCTTGCTCCTTTAAGGATGCCCTACAATATCCAAGTGCCAAGTGTCCAAATATCTCCATGGGTTTTGGTCCCACACCTTTAGTTACAAAACCCCCACCTTGGGTTCTAAGCCTACAAATCACTTTTGTGGAGCCCATTCCTCCAAAGCCTTGAACCCTAGGGCTTGGAGTACCTCCCAAGTTGCAAATCTCAACACTCCCCCTTAACGAGGGAGGTACTTCCAAGATTATGAAGTAACTCGTCATCATCACCAACCACACTAGCCCATCGGGTGTCCACCACTACAACATACATTGTAGAAGGAACCACACAATCTCAGTATTGCCTTTGCCTCATCTCAACTGAACCTAAAGATCTAAAAGCTTCCATAAGGTTGCTCCCTTTGAAGCTAGACTCCTTATGAGTCTACACAATTTGCATTTAGTCAACCTACTACTGATCTCATGTCTTACAAGATTACTCTGATTTGTGGTTGAGCACGAGCCATCATCACCGTAACCTAATCCTGCAAGCACTCATCCTCCTAGATCAAACACAACTCATGCACATCCCTCCAATATCGAATATGTATCATCACGTTCTAATGAAGAAGCTAGCATGCCAACATCATGTCCATCACATGAAGGATCATACTATTCCCGTCCATGCCAAAGCAATCCTTGAGTTGTCCCAACGATCCATGGAAAGTCATAGGAAGTCCATGGTCAACAACCTACCCTAAAAAAAACTGTTGTTCACCAGGTTCACCACCAATCCACCAGAACTCCCAGCATATCTCACAACCAAGTCAGTTAAGACCACATCTCCATGTCTTCAGTTGAACCCTCTACTCCATGATCTAGACAATCTCCGCTCCCTCTGAGCCGCTTCTCTGTGCACATCTAATTCATTGGCCCTTCAAAGTAGCTTTGATACCATGTTGTTTGTCCACGATACTGGAGAATATAGGTTAGTGTCTTAGATTCACTAATACTACCAATCCAAATAGCACAACAAACTACTTTTCACAAAGAAATATAAATAACATTAAATCAACTAGTCCACAAAATATACAACTTTTTACAATTTTCAACAACCCAACTTTGTTATATTAACAAACTATAATACATCTGTCTAGGGCTCATGTACCAGGGATAATGGCCTTCACACATCCACTAATAAATAATAAAACTAAGGTTTGGTGTCAGTCACTTTGATAACCAATCTATCCTGAAAAAGATACAATGACTGTCTAGTTGATGTAGTGCACCATCACAGCTGCCTTGGTCGTACCTTGAACATCCTTGCCCGGTCCTTTGGCTCCAGATTTGTTACAACACCTTTCTACCTCTGTCAATGATCCAAGTCCTTTAGGTCATTGAACATGGCTCCAATCTGCCCTCTAACTTATCATTCATCCATCAATGAATCAACACCTCGGGTCTTCATATATGCCCACTTGTTTCTCCTTAGTCCTTCAAGAAGTCAACACACTTTGGGACTTCTTTCCCACTAGTTACTACTTAGTCCTTCAAGGACACAACTCTTAGGGACTTTCTTTCCACTATTGCCTTCTTGTGTTGCCCAATGAAGAAAAATATAGGGCATGGAGGGTTGCCCACTTCTGCTAAAGATGTCCTTCTCTTACAAGCAATTTAAGGCTAATCAACTTGCTCCCTTTAACCTCCTTCTTTTGTTCTTCAAAGATCAATCCTGAGCTCACACAATTTTTCCTCTCCTAATAGCTCATTAGTCCTTCAATGTTTGCACTTAAGGCTTGGAGCCAGTCACTACAACCCTCCCAAATATGTTATTTTGGCTACTCCAAATGTTGTCCTAAACTAGGACACATCCACTAGCTAACACATCAACCAAGGAGAAATGCAACCATACCTTAGTAGACTTCTCCTTCATTGCTTGTTGCAACTTCTTCTATGGATTTCAACCCTGGATGGGGCTTGCTAATAGACCACATCAGCTCACCGATGTTGGCCTAAATCACCTCAGAAAATTATACTTTTTTCTCTTGTATAATCCTCCCTTCCTACGTTTCCTTCTATCCTTCCTAAACAACGATTCCAACAATTTTTTGAGTACATACCAGTCCTAAACTAGGACTCGATCCCTCTTGAAGAAGAACAGAACCTTGGATGACTTCCAACAATGTTTTGCAACATGCATTATGCACCAAAGTAGCCCAGACTTCTCCTCCTATACCTTGGCCTACCATCTCAAGCAACTTGTCCCTCAAACAGTCAGAAGAAGTCATCAAAACAAGCTCATTCTCTCCTTTGCTGGGGTCTTTCAGATCTATAGCCACTTCATAGATAGTCTTCCTTTGATTTGTATCTCATTGGATGTGAGAATGAGGCTCCTCCTCATCTCTTTTTATACATTTCTCTAAGGTATAAAACAACTAGCCCTTGGGGGCATCACTAAGTCTAGGTTGATGTGAATTTTGTTGCAAAATTCCACACAAAAAACAAATAATTTTTTCTCAAACCACAAGGCCTCTCTTGGGGCTTCAAGTGGCTCCTTGATCCTTTAAGGATTCCCTACAATCTCCAAGTGCCAAGTGTCTAAATCTCTCCATGGTTTTGGCCCCACACCTTTGGGTATAGAGCTTCCATCTTGGGTTCAAAGCCCATAGATCACTTTTGTGGAACACATTCCTCCAAACCTTGAACCCTAAGGCTTGGAGTACCTCCCAATCTACAAATATCAACACTCCCTCTTAGCGAGGGAGGTACTTCCAAGTCTATGAAGTAACTCGTCAGCATCACCAATGACATTAGCCCATCTAGTGTCCACCACTACAACATACTTTGTAGAATGAACCACACAATCTCAATAGTTCCTTTACCTCATCTCAACTGAACATGGAGATCTGAACACTTCCTTCCATAGGGTTGCTCTCTATGAAGCTAGGCTCTTTCTAAGTCTGCACAATATCCACTAACTCAACCTGCTACTGTTCTTGTGTCCTACAAGGTCAGTCCAAGTCATCACTAATACAAAATGGCTAATTAGTTACTAAAAAAATGACTAAAATTTGCGTATAAACGATCATTTATCAACAATAGGTGATCAGTGGTAGCTAATTTACAGTATCTTATAACGTGACCAACTTTTAGTCATTTTTAGCTTAGTCATTAATTGGTTGTCTCAATTTCATCGTCTAGTGGTATATTTAGTCATAAATTTGGTCATAAATTTAGTCATTAATTGTCACAATTAATGACAAAATATACAACAAAATATATTACTATATAGTCGCCCAAAAAAACCGATTAATGACTAAAGAAATATGACCAAAATGTTGGTCGTGTTATAAGATACTGTAAATTAGCTACTAGTAGTTACATGTATGCAGATTTTAGTCATTGTTTGAAACGAATTAATTACCAAAGAAATATAGCTAAATTTTGATCGTGTTATAAGATATTGTAAATTAGCTACTAATAGTCATATATATACAAAATTTAGTTGTAATTTGTAATCACATATTTATCATTTGCAATAGTCATTTATCTTTTTTCAGTAATTTCATATTCATTATATAAATGACTAATTTAGTAGTTTATATTCATTTCATTTATTTTTATTAATAATTATTGTAAACAACTAATTTAGTTTTATATTTATTTTGTTTGTGTTCATAATTAATCAATATAAATTACTAACTTAGTAGTTTTCAATTGATTTTATGTGCCCATTATTAATCAACACAAATTACTTAGTATGATTTTGCGACTAAATTAAAAAAATGTTATACAATGTGCACTGGTTTATCTTATATGAAAATGCAAAGTTACTTATGTTAATTACAATACTAAACAATATCAAGTGCAACTATAAATAATTTCAATGGCATAAATTATATTATATGAAATGTCAAGTATTACAAAATGAGTTTACAATTTAATATTGGCTAGACTACAATTTACACATGAAATATTGTTTCATTACTACAAAACATTTTCATTATGTTGCCAAAAAATTGCAAGTGAATTCTCCAACTTTGAAGACTTTACCATCAATCTTTATGTGTGTGTCTAATGCAGGATATTGACTTTAAAGGTATCACTAGACTGGTTCTCTTGTCTCACTTTTTTCATTTTTCGCCTGAGTGTTATTGTTTTTCCTCTTTCCTAAAATCCTGTTGTTGACCATCAATACTGAGTTCCTTTCTTAAAACAAAAGAAGATATAGTGCAGAGTGTAATATATGAAATACGATGAACACTGGAATATAAAATAAAGTAGATTATAAAGGATTTATATGACATATACCTCAACATCAACAATGTTAAAGTCATTTTCCCCCATAAAAGCAAGAAGCTCAAACAAGATTTCTTTCGTTGAACGATAGTGGCCACTATATTATTATATGATCTGTATAAACAAAGAAAATAAAATGTCACCATATAAAATAGCACCATAATAACTTAGTATTCAACTTTCAGGTAAAGCTTAGGCACAATCATGTTAAGTTACATCCTAAAAATCTCAAGCTATAAATAACTTTTGAAAACAAATAATCTGAGGTGTGATGTTTAATCCTTGTTGTTTTATTTTCAACAACATCTCATTCTCTAATGCATGAACTTGGTCAAGTATATAAACAACATGTGATCAAATAACAACATGAAAGTAAACTTTTCTGATAGTCATGAAAATATTTCAACACAAAACAATTAACATAATTTCAATCAATATTGTGTAATACTAGTTTCATCTTCAAGCTTTGGTTGTTGTTTAAATGGACATGATACCAAGTATTTTCAATTTCATAGTTAATATACAAAGAAAAATCAAAAGTGACGCTTAAAATATAATCAAACAATAAAAAGAGGATATCATGGAATGGAAATTGCAATTATAAGAAAATTGTTTACCTATCAATCGATGTATTGTCAGACATTCCAAAAACATTTTCTTGCCCAAAATAACCTTAAGGTGAAAGAATCACAACATTAAAAACATCGATGGACAACCTATGCTCAAATAATTGTTAATTGTCACTTAAAAATAATTGAAACAAGATATAGCACTGATCTCAAACAACTTACAAAAAAAAATCCTTAGTGGCACAAACTCTCCCAGTATTTGTATAAGAGCTTAGAAGAATTGTGTATACTCCTTTTAGGACTATCTGCAATATGCCACTTGTCTTTAGTAAAGTTCAACAACATATTACACTCTTTAAATGGAAAATCAGATATAGTTTCAATAAACACACTGAGAAATTAATAGTGAAATGCATATGGACACTAATACCATTGAATAGACAATATGTTATCAATAAGAAGATTGTTTTTAAGAACTTAAAGGAGGACCAAATACCAACCCAAGCATGATTTAAGAGCCTTTTGAAGATTTCCATACTTATTTCTTATGGACCTTTTCAACATGCATTTGAAAGATCGGGTAACAAAGTAACCTATAGTTCCAGCCATTGAATTAAAATAAGAAAATGTTATTTTCAGCCTCTTTCTCTTGGAACTGTTGCTTTTACATTGCCCTTATTTCTAAGTGTGTCGTCCCATCATCCAACCTACACAGGGAAAACAAATATATTCAGTTGTTGAATATATTGGAAATCAAATGTAAAATTAACTCAACTTCATCTTTACATGGCATAGGCATAATGAAATGGTACAATAGAAGCATGCTAACTCAAAAAGAAGAGATGATAAAACAGAATAATGGAGCATTGTTTCCTGCCATAGAATTCTCTATGGCGACAACAGTTGAAAGGATGTCATGTATCAACATATGCTCCTCATTGATACATGCATTTTCGTATTCCATGAAATCTTGCACATCTGCTACCCTCTTACTAGACATAACCCTTGATCCCAAAGCTTAAGTGCAATGAGAATAGAGCTTCTGCAAGCATGCATACAACTTGATATTCATGGTCAAACCAATGAACGTGGCAATGACATTGAGATTTTGCATTCTTGGCTAACATTGTAACTAGAATTTCTTATTCTCATTCTTGGTACATGTTTCCTGCATTGATCATCATAGACAACTTGATGTCATGAAATCAAATAGAGATCAAAATTTAACCATAACTCCTATAGTCAAATATTAAGGTCCATGTTGCATAATGAATTTTAAGGAATTGTTTATCATATCCCTTAAATTTCTAATTTAAGATCCTAATATCACGGACTATAATCAATATGATTAGCCTCACATCTTTCATCACAAAAATAATTCTCCTTATATAATGACCCAATTTTAAATTAAAATCATAACATTCAAAGTTGTCATTACAATCATCCATCATTAGCCTCAAATGAGGCGGCATGCATATTATGGCTTTAAATGACAACTATAATCTAATTGAAAGATACAATTTATGAAGCATGCATAAATATTTGAAGATGTAATCAATGTGAAGTATGTAATTTATACAACATATTTTAAAATTTTAAAATAAAAAATAAATAAATATGTAATTTACACCGCATGTTTTAAAATTTAAAGATAGAAAATAAGTAAAAATAAATAGTAGTAAATAAACTAGCATAGATCTATTTTTACTCTCGATTTACCAAGCGCGGAGAAGGATCAAATAATTTTTCACTCTATACACTTAGTAGATCCAGAGTAAAGATGGATCTATATTGGTTTAATACCTTGGGTCAATACCATGTGCCATCTTTATTTTTATTAATATTAATGTTAGGATTAATACTGTTTTTTTTGTATGGTATTAATAATAATTTGGCCCATGGTATTTGGCCAATAGACTTCACCTAAATAAAACTTCTTTCTTGAATGTTTGTAAATATAAAGTGAATTATGAAGCAAATAGAAAAAAATGTTTTATTTATTTATCATACTTTTAGTTTATTTATATTTTTATTAATTTAGCATACTTCTTTTATAAATGTGGTATTTGGCCCATAGGCTTCACTTGAGTCTTCGTAATATAAAGAGGTTTATGGACTAAATATAAAATGAGGTTTTATTTATTTACCATATCTCCACTTTATTTATATTTTTTTTATTTACCATACCTATTTTTTGAGTGTTCATAAACCTCTTGATAATTTAAATTTATATTGTGTTTATATGTTTACATTTACATTTACATTTTTATGTGAGATCTACCCCATACTAAGTTGTAGAGGGCCTGCTAACACAATAAATAATAATATTTAAAAAGTAAATAATAATAATAATAAGTAACTAAATAATAATAGTAATACATATATAATAATAAGTGGATAAATAGTAACAAATATAAATAATACATATTTAAATTTAAAAGGTTTACATAAATACATTATTCTTTTACCCAAAACTTTATACATTACCCATAAATGTTTTTAATCATTATTGAAATCGAGGTGTTTGGGAGTCTAAGTGGAATTTTAGTAAAATATAAAAATTAAAATTTAAAACAAAAAAACAAGTCCAAATGTTTGGGAGTTTGGGATAAAAATAAAATGATCACTCAAAGAATACCCAAATGTTTGAGAGCTCAGGATCAAATTAAAATTACCAACCTACATAAATCCAAATGTCTAGGAGTTCAGGATAAAAATAAAATGACCACTCAAAGAATACCCAGATTCCCAATAAGAACTCATAATACACAAGGCTTTTAAACATAATAAAAACTAGTTTCTTTAAAAGCATGGTTTCTGGAGATTCAAAAGTTCGAGAGATTCTGAATAGGAACTAATAATGGGGAATGTTGTTAAAAATAATAAAAACTAGTTTCTTTGAAAAGCACGATTTGGGGAGATTCATAAGTTCTAGAGTTTACGACGCGCAAGCTATGGAAAATGGTTAATCCTATGGATATTTGGATATCTGGCTCTAGATGGCTAAAACAAACATTTTTGATGTTGGACATTTTATTTGCAAAATCACTATATAAAATATTTATCAAATGAGAAATAATATTCAGAAATAAATTATACCAAAGAAATGCTTAGATCCATATATATAACAAGCTCCTAATTTGTAAAAATGCCCGAACTTCAAAGCATGTAAGGAGGAAAAATGAAATTTATTAAAGAAATGCATATAAAGTGGATTGAAATCATGTAAGGAGAAAATGCCCAAACTTCACATCATGTAAAGAATTTTTTATTTATTTTTTTATTAAAGAAATGCATATAAAGTGGATTGAAACCATGTAAGAAGAAAAAACAAAATTTATTGAAGAAATTGAAACCATGTAAGGAGAAAAAGTGAAATTTATTAAAGAAATTGAAACCATGTAAGGAAAGAAACGAAATTTATTAAAGAAATGCATATAAAGATTGAAACAAAATGATGTTTAAGAAATATGCGTGGAATCTAGACTTACTCATAAAATATTAAACCCTGGATTATGCTTTGTAGGTCCAAGTTAAGCTAGAATTGAAGTTTCTCCACCTTCCTCATTCTCCACATTAATGTTCGATGTACTCCTTATTGCATAGGGATTGGAGGCATACACATAGAGAGAGGAACAAACCTCATCCTCGTTGAAACATCGCACCTCACAAGTGCACTCAAATAGCTCCCCACCTGCTGTGTATTTCATGAGTATAGCTAGATGGGTGGGAATCAACAATACCTCCTTGAAGTGACTATGTTGGGATGCCGCAAATATCTGTGATTAATAATCTCCAGCCTCACATTTTCATCAATATTCCTCCGCTACTAGGCATCGTCTTTTCCCCACCAGGCACCAACCCCCTCCCAATAAGATCGGGTAGTAATTGCACCCAACCAGTAGAAAAGAGGTCGCTTCCCTACACTATGTTGGGAGGAGTGGGTGCCATTATGGTAACACAACTTAATGAAAATAACACAGGGCTATGTGGAGCAGATCCATTGAAAATCTAGCGTCACCAAGGAGATCTAGATCAATGTTACCATCCCAAAAACAGTTCCAAGTTGTAAAACAATGTCAATTATCATGGAAGAATCTGCAATCTATAACCCCTAAGGTTTACCACCAAAGCACCCTAAACCCCAAATTTACCACCTCTAAATTTTAATCATTTTTTTTCGTTTGTGATCGATTAAATTCCAATCCACACAGTTATACCATGGCAACAAAACATTTTCAACAAGAACAAAAAATTCGATGAGAAAATAAGAGTAGAGGAAGAACTAAAAAATAAAGCAAGAAAATTCAATTGCTAAAAAGAAAAAGCAGAGAGTAAAAAATACCTTGGAATCTCAACAATTTAGATCAGATTCGGGCAAGCATGAGAAGATGGCTGGAAGAATTATGTAAATTAGAGATGCTTATTGATCTAACATGCATGTGTTGCAATAAAGCCAATCTGAAGCCTTTGTTTGCTTCATATGAGCCCCTGTTCATTGCTTTCCACAATGGAAATGCCAATTTTTACACGTAGCATCGGACTTGGTATAACAATTTAGTGAAATATTTATTTAAATTCCTTTCAATTGCAAAAGAATTTTATTTGAGTGGATTTGGGCACACGAGCGTAAATAGTTTATAATAGGCTAGTGGAATATAATAAATTATTTTCATAGAATTTTACGTACTAAATTTTATTTGCTTATACTTTTCACATTAAATCTTATTTTACCATTAAATTTTATTTTACTGAGTTTCCTAAAATCAGATATTAAAATTGATTTTCAAATAAAATAAAATGGCTATATTTTTTAATATTAAAAGTTAGTTTTAATTTGCTCCATGGCGAGGATTAGTTGATGATGGAATGGGTTGTTAAGGCATTTTCTATAATGTTATTGGTTTAAACTTAGATTAGCTTAGTGTGCCACATGTGAGAGGCACCGTGGGTATGCTTGGAGGTGATTGTGTTAAAATTGATTTTCAAATAAAATAAAATGGTTGTATTTTTTAATATTAAAAGTTAGTTTTAATTTACTCTATGGTGTGGATTAGTTGATGATGGAATGGGTTGTTAAGGCATTTTTTATAATGTTATTGGTTTAAACTTAAATTAGCTTAGTGTACCACGTGTGAGGTAATGTGGGCATACTTGGAGGTGATTGTGTTAAAATTGATTTTCAAATAAAATAAAATCGCTATATTTTTTAATATCAAAAGTTAGTTTTAATTTGCTCTATGGTGTGGATTAGTTGATGATGAAATGGGTTGTTAAGGCATTTTTTATAATGTTATTGGTTTAAACTTAGATTAGCCACACGTGAGGTAATGTGGGTATACTTGAAGGTGATTGTGTTAAAATTGACTTTGAAATAAAATAAAATGGCTATATCTTTTAATATTAAAAGTTACTTTTAATTTGCTCCATGGGGTGGATTAGTTGATCATGGAATGGGTTGTTAAAGCATTTTTTATAATGCTATTGGTTCAAACTTAGATTAGCTTAGTGTACCATGTGTGAGGTAATGTGGATATACTTGGAGGTGATTGTGGTAGTTGATAGAATCGATCACTGTAAGTACAAACTCGCTATAGTTTTCTATTTTGCATATTCAAAAAATAACAATAACAATAATAATCTTATTTTTTAAATTTTATTGAATTAATTATTTATCAAAATTAGTTGTTATTAAAATCTCATGATTTTATTGGAGGTAGTTTAGGTGATGGCAATAAGGTAAACTAATTTTCTTGTAAGAATTTTCTACTTTGTGTTGTCACTCAAACATTCTCATAGAAAAAAAAAGTCTTAACCCCACCTAGAATGCCTAAAAGACAACTCTCAAGCAAGCCACCTAATGTCACATTGGTGGATTTCTCTCACTCTTTAGACTACACTGAAGGGTATCATTGTCTAAGGGGGGAACCCATAAATATCGAGCTAAGCTAGGTCATTGAGTAATGAAGGAAAGTTCCTTAACAAAGACTAGTGATTTGACACTAACTCTCAAAGCAAAAGGTTAGGGATAAGTGCGTGAATAGTCAAACAAACCATGAATTATGAACAAATTTTGAATGATTTTAATTAGAAAACTATGCTTATTCATGCAACAAAATTATACTTGAAAAATGAAAAATAAAACTTGCTCAATTAACCATATAACATGAGATGCTAGTGAAGCATATCTATAATGGCACAATAAAAATATAAATTGAATCATAAATTGTGTCTATACAAGTAAGACACTAGATCATTCATTCATCATACTCATTAGCATTGGATATTGAGAGATTGTTATCATCATCAAGAGACCATTCCATAATTAAGAGATCATACACCAATAGTATTAACTATGTTTGGGATGTCAAAGAGTTAACTATGTTTTTGTAACATCCAAATGTCATCTATTTATCATCAATTTATCACCATTTATAGTTGGGTAGTTTGTAAATGTATATTTGTGACCCAAATGATGTATTTGTAACATTCTAAAGTGTGTAATTACAACTAATGAACCATGAGCAATACCATTAGCATGTGAACACATTAACCACTATGTATTTAAAACAAATTGCCATTAAGAAAAGAGATCAATGTAATTTTTAAAGCGCCTTTGAAAAATAAGAAATTCCATATCATGTTGATGCCAGCTGACTGAGATCCCTTCATAAATCCCATGTGGACCTATGAGCTAAGGCCACAATCATCTATCAGAAGCATTTTATGTGTGCTTTTACATTAAAAACCCCGACCATATAACTTATTCAGAATACAAAGGAATACACGGGAAAACCTGAGAAACCCACAGTTGAAAGTATAAGGTTAGAACTCAAAAAGAATTCAACCGCATTCATAAATCGTCGGGTCAGTCTTTTTCATATCCCTTATTCCTTTTAAAACCCTGAGACAACTATGTTTTCGCGATACACGGAGATACACTAAAACACATGAGAAATCCGACTAGGTGCTTAAGGCCTGAACTCAAATGGAATTACACCCGCACTTATAAACTTTCGGGTCCGTTTCATTGCTCCTTTACACTCCTGATCCCCGATTTCCCCGATCTCCAATCTATCGCTATCAACTATCGCTTAATCAGCCGATTGCATTATCGCAATTTCATTACCCACTGGCACTTGACCTTTTCGAAGTGCGATCAACGATTAAGTCTCCACCATTGATCCCCTTCTCAAATCTAATGGTCCATGTTCAATTGCAATGTCACAATCGAAGTTGGCAAAGGGTTAGGGCCCAGTCCATGCGTATGGAACATTGCAATGCGATCGATTAGTGATCACTCATCGCATATTCTTAAGCCATGAAGTCCTGTCATATACAATTGAATTACACTAATGTGATAAAATGGCTCTATTGTCCCCGATTTGATCTGGTCCGTTGATCTTAGAGGTCCAATAGCCATTATACCTTCTCGCATCTATTTCCTCTTGTCTCGATTTCAATTGTTTTTAATGGACTTTGCATTATAAACACGATTCTCCTCCATACTCTGTTTTCAAGCACGACTTTCATTATATAACCGTAAGCTATGATATCTTTGAAGTGGCTCAACCACTGTTATAATGATAAGGACCCCAATTATGCTTTAACGCTGCAATTTATAACTTAAGGCATACAAACAGAGAAAGATGTTTCAGTTGTTTCATAGGAAAATATATAGAGGCAAAAGAAGGATTTCAATGAAAACAACACACTCACGCACACTGAATTATTTTATTCAATACAATAAGTTTACAAAGTCTCAGCCCTCTGGCTCGATTAAAACAATAAAAGACCCTGTTTCAATCTTGAAATCTTCGCTTTCGCTTACTCGATTCTAACCTAGCTAACCTCTAGCTAACCTATCCAACCTATGAATTATACAAAAAGATCATAATTTATACAAAAGTGGATTCATGAATTAATTCTGGTTCAGATCCAGAAATATCTCACTCTCTCCTAAAGAATCTCTTCAACTCCACTCTTTTCTAAACAAACTCTAAATCAAACTTTCAAATTCCTCATATCCTATTCAAACCAAATAAATCTAACTATTTGGTCTGATCTCCACACAGGGAGGATCAACCAGCCATTATGCCATTTTCTCATATTTGACAACAAATTGACACTCTCACACATTTAAATAGATAAAATTAACTAAACTCTTGTCTTCCAACCCTTGTTAGTCACAACATGTGATCATTCCATCACATTGCTAACTAGGTCTAAAGGCTCCTGCATCAGACTCCGAAAGTTGAAAGTTTTCATGACCTCCTGGTCATGTGTTTCTTCTGTTGATCATCCAGTATCCCAAACTTTACTTGGTAACTGATCATCACTTTCATCATGCTGCTGATTCAATTCTTCTACCACTGTCACTTCTGTTCCTCCAGATTTCCAAATCTTATTTTGTTGCTGTCCTCTTTCCTTACTGATACAAATTCCTTTTGTTAATTTCTCTTCCTTGCTATCCCTCTTCTCCACTGACTTCATCTTCCATAATTTCTCAACTTCCTCTTTACAATTTGTTCTTAATTGAACTCCACTGACATCTATCTGCTGTACATTCTCCTTTACCATATAAATTATAAAATTTCTGTCCAATTCTTCTTTACCTCTGTCATTTACAAACTATTGTTTATATTCTACAACTTCCCTTCCATTATCATTAAAGCTAATCCTTTCCTCTATGTTATCAGGTTCATCTAACAACCTTCCCAGAAAAATACAAACTCCTTCATATTCAATAAGCATGTCATTTGCATATGACTCCTTCTTGTATAAAACAAAATTTCCATCACAATTGTCAAACTCAAAATAACTATGGTTTCCAACCTTAATGGGTAATTCTGCCATCAAATCTTTATACTGTTCTTCTGCAAAAGTTATGAAATTGTCATCAATTCTCATTCCAATACCTTCCTCTGCATTACACAGTGTTCCTTGTTCTAACAAAAGACTATCATTCAACAATTTAATAGCTAGGATTTCTTGGAGCATATGATTATGAAGTATCCTTTCATCTTCTATACTTATACCATTGCAACAAAATGATGTTTTTTTATCTTTTCCTACAACAAAAACAAAATTATGGTTTTCTAAAGCTTCTTCATGGTTTACAGATTCATAAAAATAATCCATTTTAAACCCACAGAAGTCTTGAACTTCTACATCTGTCAACATCGTCACATATTCCTTCACAATTTCTATAATACTTTCATTTTGATTCTCTACTGAAAATACTTCATTCTGGTTATCATCAAAAACTTTCATTTGCTTATCTTCAATGTCTTTAATCATGACAATTTCCCTGTCAATACCATCATTCTCAAGATTATTAAATACATGCTCAAAATATCTTTCTGTTTCAGCCATCTCTTCCACTAATCTCACTTCTTCATCAACATGCATAAGCACATTTTCCAATTGTTGTTCATCACCTGTCAAACATGAAAACATACACAACATGTCAGTTTCAAAAATACAAGGCTCTTCATTTGAAGCCTCAATGATCAACTCCTCATGCTTCTCTGAACTATTCTAATAGTTCACTAAGTTATTAAAAACTTCTTCCTCAACATCTTTGACTTCTTCCGCGTTAAAGAAAACTTCTGGGACTGCAACTTTTTGACTATGCTTGGCAACTTCATCATAAGTTTTTAGAATACCTTTTTGTTCTACACAACTTCCTCCAACACTTAGTTTATCCAAATAAGACAACAATGCCTCCTCTTCTATGATAAGCCTTTGATCTTTCAAAGATTTCCTTGACTTAACTTCTTCAGCTAAGTTCTTTGTGTCAGCTTTCCTTCTCTTCACTTCACAAATCTGCAATGCATCTGTTTCATTTCCTTTTTCCATTTCCCATTGGTCTTCTATCCATGCTAAAATTCCTTCAAATACGATCCAATAACTTTTCACTAAGAAAAGACACAACCATTTAGCCATACCTTTTAATTTACTCCACCAATTGAAGTCTTGAAAGTCTTTATGCATCTCCTTTTGTGTTTGTCTTTCCTTTGCCCCTTTCACCTTTTCATATACAGGTTCAAATTCATTAGGCTGCATACTTGCAATTTTATATTCACAGAAATAATTAATCCCAATTATATGAGATCCTCTTGTCTGTGAGGATGCTATTAGCACATTCCTCTCATTCTCAACTATTCAGAGTATTAGTTTTTCAACAAACGATTCTTTGAAAGGCCATTTAACTCTTTTTCCCACATAAAATCCTTGTTTCCACTTTTCTCTAATTCCTTTCAATACCAGCTTCTTCAAATGACTGAGTTCTATCTTCATTTCAGCCAACTCTACATTCCTTTCTTCTTTACTCATTCCTTTGAGTCCAATTGCTTCAGTGCTCTTTTTCCTTTGCTTCTGACTTTCCTCTGTACCCCTATCATGACTAACAATAGTCAATTCCATTTCTTCCTCTGGTGAACTTTCCTTCTTCACTGGTGAGCTGCAGCTAGCCTTTTTTCCTTTCATCTATAACAAGTCTCCTTCATGCCTCACCAAACTTTCCCGAGTTCAGCCTTTTGGCACCTATTGGTTCTTTCCTCGAACCTTTCACTGACTAACAATTCTACCCAATGGTCCTCTTTTTGGGATTGTTATCTTTAAGACAACTCTACCCACAATTACAATTGTGGAGCTGTTCCAACTACTTCTACCAACCACAGTTGGAAGTTGTTCTCAACTTCTCTTGAACACTGCTTGTTCTAGGCTCTACGTCTTCAATTGCTCACTTCCTTATTTCATTTAGCAATTTCATTTACAGTTGGGTACTGTCACCTTTACTCATATGAGAGTTCTTATTTCTCTATCTTCTTTGACATAGCTCATATGCTATGATGTTGGTACAATTCAATCTATCTTTTAGCAATTCCACTGCTTCTATTGACCTGTACAACCTTATTTCAATGTACATCAAAGTAACCTTTTAAACCTGCAAATTTCCATTCAAAGATGTCTTAAAACTAATTCCCATGCCATCAGTTAAATATTTGCCAAATGATTCATCTGTTCACTCTTTCATTTAGACTTTCCATTCAAAAGACTCCATACGACCAACAACTATTTCCCATTTTACTTTTCATAATGGACTCTTCAGCTTTCAATATCAATTAAGATTAGATATGAATTTCAATTATATTTACCAATTCATTATAGACACTATCAATTCCTTCTGATAACCTGTTTGTAAGCAAATCCTGTTTTGCTTCGACAAATTCCAAAATACATTCCTTGTAATGACTCTCTTTTTAGATCTATTGAATCCAACCTTTAGTCTAACTGTTCCTTTATCTATTGATATCATTGTCTTCAACAATTCTTTAGGCAATCCTCAATCATTCTCAAATCATTTAAATGACTTCAATGCCATAGCAAACCACTCGTCTATTTAGCTTTAATTTCTAAATCTTTCATTTCAATTTACCTTTTAAATCAAATCAATCATGTAATCAACTTACACAGAAATTTCATTTTCCTGAAAGGAAAACATCTTCTCCTTTGAAATTTCAATCCCTTGTTGCTCTTTAGACGTTTAGAACACATCTCTCCAAAACCATCAAAATAAACATTCTTACTAGACCTTCACCAAAGATTCACTGCTTCCCCCATTCTGATATCAGTGTTCTTTGTAGTCTGATCCCCATCTGTATCGATCCACTTCCGTGCAAATTATACATATGTTGGAATTTGAAATTCAATTTCCAAACCAATCCTTGTAGAGCGTTGAGCTAGATCTGATACCAAAATGATGCCAGATGACTGACATCCCTTCATAAATCCCATGTGGAACTATGGGCTAAGGCCACAATCATCTATCAGAAGCGTTTTATGTGTGATTTTACCTTAAAAACCACGACAATACAACTTATTCGGAATACAAAGGAATACACGGGAAAACCGAGAAACCCACAGTTGAAAGTATAAGGTCAGAACTAAAAAAGAGTTCAACCACATTCATAAATCATCGGATCCACCTTTTTTATATGCCTTATTCCTTTTAAAACCTTGAGACAACTATGTTTTCGCGATACACGGAAATACACTAAAACACATGAAAAATCTGACTAGAGGATTAAGGCAAGAACTCAAATGGAATTATACCCGCATATATAAACTTTCAAGTCTGTTGCGTTGCTCCTTTACACTCCTGATCCCCAATTGCCTTGATCTCCGATCTATCATTATCGGCTATCGCTTAATCGGCCCATCGCATTATCGCAACTTCATTACCCAGTGGCACTTACCTTTCTGAAGTGCGATTAGCGATTAGGTCTCCACCGTTGATCCCCTTCTTAGATCTAATGGTCCTCGTTTAATCGCAATGTCGCAATTAGAGTTGGAAAAGGGTTAGGGCCCGGTCCATGCATATGGAACATTGTGATGCGATCGAACGACGATTACTCATCACATATTCTTAAGATCTGGAGTCTTGTCACACACAATTGAATTACGTCGATGCGATAAAGTGGCTCTGTTGTCCTTGATTTGATCTGGTCCGTTGATCTTAGAGATCCAACGACCATTATACCTTCTCGCATCTATTTCCTCTTGTCTTGATTTCAGTTGTTTTTAATGGACTTTACGTTATAAACATGATTCTCCTCCATACTCTGTTTTCACGCACGACTTTCATTATATAACTGTAAGCTATGATATCTTTGAAGCGGCTCAACCACTGTTATAATGATAAGGACCCCAATTATGCTTTAACGCTGCAATTTATAACTTAAGGCATACAAACAAAGAAGGATGCTTCAGTTGTTCTGCAGGCAACTATATAAAGGCAAGTGAAGGATTTCAATAAAAACAACACATTCACACACACTGAATTATTTTATTCAACACAGTAAGTTTATAGAGTCTCGACCCTCTAGCTCAATTACAATAATAAAATACCCTGTTTCAATCTTGAAATCCTCACTCTCTCTTACTCGATTTTAACCTAGCTAACCTATCCAACCTCTGATTATACAAAAGGATCATAATTTATACAAAAGTGGATTTATGAACCAATTTTGGTTCAGATCCAGAAATCTCTCTCTCTCTCTTAAATAATCTCTTCAACTCCACTCTTTTCTAAACAAACTCTAAATCAAGCTTTCAAATTCCTCATATCCTATTCAAACCAATAAATCTAACCATTTGGCTTGATCTCCACACAGGGAGGATCAATCAGCCACTATGCCATTTTCTCATATTTGACAATAAATAAACACTCACACACATTTAAATAAATAAAATTAACTAAACTCTTGTCTTCCAACTCTTGTTAGTCACAACATGTGATCATTCCATCACATTGCTGACTAGGTCTAAATGCTCCTGCATCACATGTCAACATCAAATATTTAAGAATTGTGTGCCTTGTCTAAATTGTGTGTAGAGTGCACCAATAGTGGCACTATTAGGCTTCGATCACTATCTCGTTAATGTGTGTTAAGATGTGACATTTCAAATTAGAAACTGATCATACATCTATAAAAAGGCAAGCAAGTAAAATGTCAAGATAATATTAAAAATAGTGAATTGTTATCCTTATGAGCCAAGTCATTTCATGTTCCCATGCATTGATTTGTGTAAGGATGTGGTTAAAATGTCAAATGTGTTAAAAAAATGTATCAAGAACAAAATTTGACCATGATGCAAATTTGTAACCCCTTTTCACAATTATTAAAGAGCTTAAATATCTAGGTGTTTCATGCATTCATGTACTCATGTGAAGCTTAAGAGTGTTTACTATGTCATAGATATGTTACCTAGATATGTCAAATCCAACATGAACAAGTATAAATATGATAATGTGTCTTTACAAGTAAAACGCTAATTATTTTTAGTTTATTCTAATCATTTTTAATTTTGTCACTTATTCTCTAGTCATATATTTTAGTCCTAGATTAAATTAGTCATTTAAGTTAGTCACTTTTAGTTGAGTCACTTAATTCTAGTCATATATTTAATCCCTAGACTAAATTAGTCATTTAATTTAGTCACTTTTAGTTTGGTCACTCAAAATTGCTCAAATCTAGTAATAATTCACTTGAAATAATTGTGGTGACTACCTTTTTTAGTCACGTAGTCACTAATTTCTCATTTTGTACTAGTGCATGATCACCACAATGAAGTCCGGCAAGCACTCATCCTCCTGGATCAAACACGACTCATGTACATCCCTTCTATTTCAGATATGCAATATCACAATCCAATGAAGAAACTAGCTTGCCAACATCATGTCCATCACATGAAGCAATCTCGATCATACCAATTACGTCCATGCCAAAGAAATCGTTGAGTTGTCCCAACAATCCATGGAAAGTCATAGGAAGTCCATGATCAACAACCTGCCCTACAACAAATTGTTTTTCACTAGATTCACCACCAATCCACCAAAAATCTCAACCTATCTCGCTACCAAGCCAGTCAAGACCACATCGCCATCTCTTCAATTGAACCCTCTGCTCCATGATCTAGACAATCTTAGCTCCCTCAGAGCTGATTCGGTGTGCACATTTTGATTCACTGGTCGTTCAAATTAGCTCTCATACCATGTTGTTTTTCCATGGTACTGGAGAATCCAGATTAGGGTCTTAGAATAACTGACACTATCAATCCAAATACCACAACAAACTACTTTGCACAGTGAAATATAAACACTAGTAAATCAACTAGTGCACAAAATAAACAACTTTTTACAATTTTCAACAACTCAACTTCGTTATATTAACAAACTATAATACAATTATCTAGGGCTCCCGTACTAGGGATAATGGCCCTCGTACATCCACTGATACAAGAATACAACTAGGGTTTGGTGTCATTCACTTCCACAACCAATCTACACTAAACAAGATACATTGGTCGTCTAGCTGATGTAGTGCACCATCACAACTGCCTTGGCTGTACCTTGAACACACATGCTCGGTCCTTTGGCTCCTGATTTGCAACAACACCTCTTTGCCTCTATCAATGATCCAGGACCTTTAGGTCACTGAATACAACTCCAATCTTCCCTCTAGCTGATCATTCGTCCACCAATGATACAACACCTCGATTCTTCACATCTTCGCACATGTTGCTCCATAGTCCTTCAAGAAGTCAACACACTTTGGGACTTCTTTCCCACTTGCTGCTCCTTAGTCCTTCAAGGACACAACTCTTAGGGACTTTCTTCCCACTATTTCCTTTCTATGTTGCCCAATGAAGACAAACTTGGGGCATGGAGGGTTGCCCACTTGTATTGATGATGTGCTTCTCTTACAAGCAATCTAGGGCTAGTCAACTTTCTCCCTTTGACCTCCTTTTGTCCTTCAAATATTAGTCTTGAGATCACACAATTTTGCCTCTCCTAGCAGGTCATTAGTCCTTTAGTGTTTGCAATTAGGGTTTGGCACAAGCCACTACAATCCTCCCAAATTTGTTCTTTTGGCTACTCCAGATACTGTCCTAAACTAGGAAACCTCATCCACTAGCTAACACCTTAACTAAGGAGAAATAGAACCATACTTTAGCAGACTTATTTTTCACGACCTAGTGCAACTTCTTCTATGGATTTTGGCCTTTGTTAGGGCTTGCTAATAGACCATGACATCCCCACCAATATTGGCCTAAATCACCTCAAAAAACTTCACTCTCTTCTCTTATAGGCTCCTCCCTTCCTGCGTTACTTTCTAGCCTTCCCAATTTGTTGTTCCAACAAATTTTTGAGGACAAACCAACCCTAAACTAGGGATCAGTCCCTTTTGAAGAAGCACAGAACATTGGACGACCACCAACAAAGATTTGCAACATGAATTTGCACCAAACTAGCCCAAACTTCTCCTCCTAGACCTCAACCTTAAATCCCAAACAACTCAGCCCTTAAACAATCACAAGAAGTCACCAAAACAAGCTTCTTCTCTCCTTTGTTGGGGTCTTTCATATCTGCGGCCACTTTAGAGGTATTCGTCCTTTGATGTGTTTCTCATTGGATGTGAGAATTAGGCCCTTCTCATCTCTTTTTATACCTTTCTCGAGGGTGTGCAACAAGTAGCCCTTGGGGGCATCACTAAGTCTAGGTTGACTTGAATTTTGTTGCACAAACCCACACGAAACAAAAATAAATTAATTTCTCTCAAACCACAAGGCCTCTCCTAGTGCTTCAAGTGGCTCCCTACTCCTTTAAGGATGCTCTACAATCTCGAAGTATCAAGTGTCCAAATCTCTCCATGGTTTTGGCCCCACATCTTTGGGTACAAAACCCCCACCTTGGGTGTAATATTATTAACAAAAAATATTCCTCAAACCCCAACAAAAAATCCAACCAAATATGTGCAAATGATATAATAACCCAGAAGTGATAAAATAACAGTGGAACAACATATAATAATGTAAACAAGAAATATAAGCAGATTCACAAGAAATGCAGCGAAAAATGTTAAGCCATTTTATTATACTGAGCAATAAATGAGTACAAGTGGTGATTAGATAGATGGCACCTCGACTTGCATAGGGCAAGTGAAGAAATACACTCAGAATGACAAGAAGGGCCTCTCTACGTGGATGCTGGTGCTGTGCTTCTGTTGGTGCTAGAAAACAAATAATGATTTGGGGCTGCTCCCCTCCTCGGAAAAAGCTGAAACTCTGGATTCAGGCTCTACTCAAGAAACCCAGAAAAACCCAAAAAGTTTTCTTGAAATGCCTCACATTGATCTGCATCCCAGCTGCTGGGAAACTGCCATGCTACTATTGTTGTTGGAAATCGAATAAGGATTTGGGGCTACTCCCCTCCTCAGAAAAGGCTAAAACTCTGGAATTGGACTCTACTCAGAAAACCCAGAAAAACCCAGAAAGCTTTTCTGAAATGGCTGATCCCCGAAAATCACCCCATTGGGGTTTTGCACAGTTCATCAAAGATGCTGCTGAAACTGCTGATGAAATGCTGATGAATCTACTACCAGAATTCCAATGGAAATATCCTGCCCGAGCAGGCACTAGAAGTCCCACGGGGCTAAGGGTGAGATCTCCAAACGGAGACACTCAATGCACTAAATAGTGTTGCAGACTAACTAAACAACCAACGTGCTCTAAGTCGAAATGGCTATCACAAATATTCATAACCAGAATGATCCAAAATGAGGGGGCTCCTCTCTATTTTATAGCCTCTGCCTCTCACAATCCCTAGGCTCACCTCCTCCTACGTGATTCCCCTCTTGCCATGTGTTCTTCTCTCCTGCGCAGTCCCTCCATGTGTCTGCATGGGCCCCATTTCTGTGTCCCCCTTTGGCCCCCTTGGCTCCTCCTTAAGTGAAAACGTTGTGCTACTAGGAAGTGACCTTTTATTCTTAAAGTGAATTATGTCCACCGTCCTCACTTTTTTATTTATAAATAACTATAGAAGGCAAAAATTGGGCAAAATCGAATATTCTAATTAGCCATGGCTATTAGGAATATTATAGTCTTCCCAGGAAAAATGTTGCTTGTCCTCAAGCAACTGAAATGATGGATGCTACAAGATCTTCTCACTCTCCCAAGTGGCATCCTCATCCGGTAAATTCTTCCACCTCACCAAGAATTCCTGGACCGTCCTGCTCTGTAACTGTCTCTCCTTGGTATCAATGATAGCCTCCGACTGCAATACCAAATGCCCCTCGTCATCCATGGGTGGTAGCTCATCTATCACTGTCACCTATTGCCCCAATGCCCTTTTCAAGCATGATACATGGAAAACGTTATGAATCTTGCTGTCTTGGGGTAGCTCCAACTCATATGCAACCTGTCCAACCCTATGTATCACCCTGTATGGCCCATAAAAGTGGGGCTTAAGCTTCTCAGCCCCCTTCTGCTTTAGTGATGACTGTCGATATGGCTGTAACCGTAGGTAGACCATGTCCCCTACCTCAAACTGTCTCTCCACCTGACCCCTGTATGCATACAACTTTTGCTGGTTCTGTGTTGTAGCCATGTTATCCTTGAGAGCTCGGAGAATATCCTGACTCCCTTGGATCTATATATTGGCTTTGGGAGCCTTGCTATCACCAAACATCACGTTAGCAAAAGATAAAGGATGATACCCATATAAAGCATAGAATGGTGACATACCAATGGACATGTGATGTGAAGTATTGTAGTAGTACTCCCCTAGATGCAGCCACCTCAACCATGCTCGTTGCTGCCCACTGACATAGTTACGCAAGTAGCCCTCTAGCCACTTGTTAACTATCTCTGTCCGCCCATCCGTCTGTGGGTGATAACTGGTACTCGGTGTCAACTCCGTCCCCACCAACCGGAAAAGCTCCTGCCAAAACCCCGCCCATGAAACGGTTGTCCCTATCACTGACGATGGTCTTAGGAAGACCATGTAGCCTGAAGATCTCCCTAAAGAACAGCTCGGCCACCTGTGCTGCTGTATAGTGTGCGAATATGGCAAAAAAGTGTGTGTACTTTGTCAGTCAGTCAAAGACGACAAAGATGCAATCCTTGCCCTGTACCATGGGCAACCCTGTGATGAAGTCCATCGAAATACACTCCCATTTCCCCTCCGGAATGGGAAGAGGTTGCAATAATCCCGCGAGATGGCTCATCTCTCCCTTGTTCCTCTTGCAAACATCGCACTCCCGGATGTGCTGGAGTACGTCCTCCTTGAGGCCCTTCCATGAGAACCTCTCCCTAATGGCCCTGTAGGTTTTGGTAAACCCCTGATGTCCTGCCAACGGTGAATCATGTGATGCCTGAAGTATCTTCTTCTTGAGCTGAGACCCCTCAGTCAAGAAGATCCAGTCCCTGTAATAGATGATTTCATCGACCACCCTGTACCTGGCATCTGCCACCTGCCCATCCAGAACCTCACATGCAAACCTATCCTTGGAGTACACTACTAAGAGCCGAGCCCTCCAGTCTGTATCTAAGCTCATAAGAGACAACGTGGCTAGTCTACGTGAAAGGGCATCTGCTACCACGTTGTTCTTACCCTTGACATACTCAATGTCAAAGTCATATGCTTGGATCTTGTTGATCCACTTCTGCTGCCTCTCCTGTCGCTGTTTCTGCTCCAAAAAGAACTTGAGGCTGTTGTGATCAGTCCTTACCCTGAACCTGTTACCCACCAAATACTGTCGATACTTAGCCAATGCATGCATGATGGCCAACATCTCCTTGTCGTATATAGAATACAACCTCTCGTGTGGAAAGAGCTTTCAGCTCTCAAAGGCTCTAGGGTGACCTCCCTACATCAACACTACGTCGATCCCCTCTCCTGACGCATCACACTCTAAAACAAATGGCTGCGTAAACTCTGGCAACGCAAGCACTAGGCAGCTGCTCATAACCTCCTTGAGCCTGTCAAAGGCTCGCTACGCTGTATCTAACCAACTGAATGCCCCCTTCCTCGTCAAATTTGTCAGGGCTGCAGCAAGCTGCGAGAAACCTTTGACGAACTTATGGTAGTAAGTACAAATGCCAATGAATCCTCGAAGTTCCGTCACATTTCTCGGCTCCGGCCATTCTCT
>APFE030357916.1:0-38151 GCA_000404065.3 Pinus taeda | reverse complement strand
ATCATGGATATGGCGAGAAGCATGTTGAAGGCAAAACATTTGCCAAATGACTATTGGGCTGAAGCTGTAAATTGTGCAGCGTATATTTTGAACAGGTGTCCTACAAAAGCATTGATGAATAGAGTGCCAGAAGAAGCATGGAGTGGGAGAAAGCAAGGAGTCACCCACATGAGAGTTTTTGGATGTGTGGCCTATGCACACATTCCAGATCAGCTAAGGAGGAAGTTGGACAGCAAAGGGGAGAAATGTATCTTCATTGGATACAGTGAGGAATCCAAAGCCTACACGTTGTATATCCCATCTACCAAGAAGTTTTTTATTAGTAGAGATGTTCAGTTCATTAAGAGGAAGCTTGGGATGGAAGCATAGAGAAAACAGTGATTGTTAAAAACTGTTTGTCTCATGATGAAGATGATGAGGAGGTGGCTGAAATGCATCCCCAAACAGCAGTGCCAACACAAGGATAGCAAGGGACACCATTGAGGATAAAAGAGAGTGCTTCTCCTAGCACACCACAAGGAGGAAATTCAAGTGCGTCTTCAAAAA
Source organism: Pinus taeda (assembly GCA_000404065.3). Taxonomy (NCBI): domain Eukaryota; kingdom Viridiplantae; phylum Streptophyta; class Pinopsida; order Pinales; family Pinaceae; genus Pinus; species Pinus taeda. The sequence goes on along the minus strand of APFE030357916.1, from coordinate 37,605 downwards.
CTTGCACACCAAATGAAAGAGGTAAGAAGTTTAGAAATCTAAGTGATATTTATGATGAAGGAATGAATTCCTTATTTGCCTTGTTTTGTCATGTTGATGATCCTATTCATTTCGAGGATGCAATTAAAGATATGAAATGGATAGAAGCTATGGATGAGGAGATGAATGCCATAGAAAGAAACAAAATATGGGATTTGGTTGAGCTACCAAAAGGTAAAGAAGTCATTGGAGTGAAATGGGTTTACAAGACCAAAAGCAATGTTGAAGGCAAGATAGAAAGGCACAAGTCAAGGTTGGTTGTCAAAGGGTACAAGCAGAAGTATGGGAGAGATTATGAGGAGACTTTTGCATCGGTTGCAAGAATGGAAACCGTGAGAGCAGTGTTGTCCATAGCAGCAAAAAACAAATGGAAAGTCTACCAAATGGATGTGAAGTCAGCATTCCTAAATGGAGTGTTAAAGGAAGAGGTTTATGTTGAACAACCTCTAGGGTATGAGAAGAAAGGTGAAGAGCACAAAGTGTGCAAATTGAAGAAAGATCTTTATGGGTTGAAGCAAGCGCCAAGAGCATGATACAACAGAATAGATTCATATCTATTGGATAATGAATTCGACAAGTGTGAAGGAGAACCCACCGTCTACATCAAAGAAAAAGATGGTAAAATTTTAATTGTTGTCTTGTATGTTCATGATGTTATTTTCACAGGTAATGATGATCAGCTCATCAAGAATTTTAAATCAGTCATGAAAGAAGAATTTGAAATGACTGACATGGGTTTCTTGAGATACTTCTTAGGCATAGAAGTAGATCAAAATGAAAAAGGAATTTTTATCTCACAGGCAAGATATGTAAATCAAGTATTGAGCAAATTTAACATGCAAGAATGTAAGGCAGCGATCACTCCCACATTAATGGGATTAAAACTCAGCAGAGAGGACAGCAGCAAGGATTTTGATCCTAGTTTGTACAAGAGTATTGTAGGCAGCCTTATGTATTTAACAACAACTAGGCCTGACATTATGTATGATGTTAGTTTAATTTCGAGATTCATGGAGAGGCCAAAGGAGGCACATTGGCAGGCAGCAAAAAGCATTTTGAGGTATGTAAAAGGTACCAAAATGTTTGGAATTTTATATAATGTCTCAGAACATTCAAATTTTGTTGGATAAACAGATAGTGATTGGGCTGGAAGTGTTGATGATTGGAAAAGCACTTCCGGTTATGTTTTCCATATGGGTTCAGGAGTCATTTCATGGGCTTCTAAGAAGCAGTCCATTGTAGCATTGTCTACAGCAGAGGCTGAATATGTGGCAGCTACAGCAGCAGCATGTCAAGCAATTTGGATGAGAAGATGTGAGGAGCTTAGGCCACAGAGCAGGCCAAAAGCGACAGTGCTTTGTGACAATAGCTCAGCCTATTGCATTGTCAGAATTCAGGTTTCATAGAGAAAACGAAACACATTATCAAGATTCACTACACAGAGAACTTGTGAACAATGGAGAAAAGTCCTAGAACATTGCAGGACTCAAGAACAGGTTGCAGACATCTTGACAAAGCCATTGGATCAGAAAAGCTTTGAATTTCCGAGGAAGGGTCTGGGTATGACCGAATGCCTAGCAGTTGAAATTAAAGGGGAGTGTTGAAAATGTAATTTCAATGTTGTCGTACCATTCCCCGAAACCACAATTGCAAAACCACAAACCACCGGTAACTTTATCGAACCGCTCTTGGTATGGAGTGGTTTCCGTACACAAGGGCCCGATAAAACTTGGAGTTGACGCGTGGATGAGGCGTGACATCACCCTCTGACACTTTATTGGGACGTAAAGTTCGGTTAAAAAGTGGCTTCCGATATTCTCCTCCGCCGTCTGATGTGCTCCAGCATTATCCACTGTTGATTGTTCAAAGTTACATACAAGGCTGCAATAAATGTTATGTGGAGTAAAGTTCGGTTAAAAAGGGCTTCCGATATTCACCTCAGCCGTTGGATCCCAAGAGGGAAAATCAATGGTCGACGGGCATCTCAAGTTGCATACGAACCTGCATAAAATAAATATTACATGGAGTAAAGTCAAGTTTTATTTTTGACCATACCTTCATTAAATATTTGTCATATGAGTAGGTGTATTTTTAATTTTCTTTTACCGCATATATGGGCGTAAATTAAATAGAGGCATGGGAAATGTCATATAGTTTAATTTTATTGCTTTTTAATTATTCACGGACGTAAGTTTGTTTTGACTAAACAAGTAAAAAGATATTGTTGTTGGTCAATTTGGTAAGTGAAAAAAACAAAAAAAACGCACAGCAGTGCAGGAGCGAAGGTGAAGAAGTGAATGAGGAAAACCAGGGGGAATCGAAAACCATGAATTGTTTCACACAGCAGTGAAAAGGGTAATGTAAGTTTTTGGTGAATGCGTAATTTCCACACAGCAATGTGTTGTTTTATTTTCTCTAGCAGTAAATGTAAAAGCTATTTTACAGCAGTGAATGAAGATTTTACACAGCAGTGTAAAAATCATTTTGTAAAAGGGGACATAGTAATTTCTTGTGAAATGTTTTGGTGAATCCCTCTGAGTGAAAGAGGATGAATATGTATCATTGATTTTTGTTTTAATGAATAGAAATCTTTTATGGTGGTGCAATACTCTGTTCTTCAGTATTTTTTTTTTTAAAACTTCCCTGTGCACAAAAGATCCTGGAGCAAAGGAAACAGAGCATTGCCTCTGTGTGCTTGAATTTTTGTGTTTTTGGGATTTTGCTAGAAAAATCCCCAACACCCATTTGCTGCATAGAATTTTGTGTCATTTTTCTAGTCAAAACTCCATACTGTACTTGCAGATACTCCGGTGAAATGTACCTATATGAAAGAACAACTTCTAAGTTATGATCTAGTGTGAGTGGCCAAGCCCTTGTACAACACTCATGATACGAAGGCAAAACAATTTTTCCAACCTATTGAACAACTGAAACTATGAGAAAAGAACTAATGTATAAACAACAAACTTTCTCTTAGTTTGTTGTGTTACAAATGGAGATATCATTGTGCTCATTACCGCATACTACCAAGGTACATTAATAAATATATGTTCATAAAAAGACAAATGAGTTAAACGGATTACAAGAAAAAAAGGGAAGCATGAGTTATCATTAGAAGTTTATTTCTTGAACCATATGGTAGATGACAATTCTTCAATATAACAGAAAATCGTGAACACAAAAAGACATACAATACCTATAAAATAGGTTCACCATTAAGAAAATCCCTAACATGAACAAAAAGCATAAAGAGGTTGAAAAAGCATAAAGAAGTTGAAGATATAGATTTTGAACAAAAACTTCTTCAAGGTTAACTATAAATTTGTTTGACTAGAAAGTAGTAGATGGTGACTGATAGAGTCCCCATTGTGATATGGATGACATGCATACTATACATCTAATAATTCAATCCAGGTTATGAATATTAGATCTAGATGTTTTAGGTCCATTGTTGTTTTAGTAGACCATCTGTACTGTTATTTTGGTTTTATATTTTTTTTTCAACATGAAGAAACCGACTATCTTTTATTGATAAGCAAAAGGTAGTTAAATTTCCATACATATTTGTCTCCTAACATTCATTGTACATAATAATGTGCTATTGTGAAGTATTGTTCTTCTAGATCAAGATGCCATATTCACTGTAGATATATTTTTCCAAAAAAAAAAAAAACACCCAATACCTTCTAAAACTTTCTTCCCTAATTTGATTGCCAACATGAAAATAGAGTATCAATAGACATTCACTGTGACTAAGCTACATTGACCAAAAATAAATAAAAATGTTACTAGTCAACTTTATGCATTTTATCCTTCAAAATAATGTGTACCTTGTTCATCCAAAAGAGCCATGATGATAGAAAGTAAAAATCCCTCAAGTTTTGTAGCTCCCAGAGCTATAAAAAGAGCCATTGACGAATGTGGTGAAACATATTTATCCCGGTTTTGATTTTTTGAGTAATTAGTTGTCTTTCAAGTTGTTATCACTTACTTGGCTTGAATTTCTTTTGTTAGATTGAAACATAACATAGAAATAACTGACACAGACTCAATACTCAACATCTAGTGCTTTACAAGGGCAAAAAATCTAGCATGTTGTAACTTTTTTGATAAAATCAACAACATAGAAAACATATCTTGTAATTGGGAAAAAACCTCTATTCCAACAGTGGTGCTTCCCACCTTCTTAAATTCAGGTCTAAGTTTCCCTAAATCATAAATAGAAACATTAGGATGAAAGTCATCATCAACATATATCATCACAGGCTTCTCATCTCCATTTTTAGGATTAACAATCTTTAGCACAAAAACAAGAAACACATTAAGTACCATTGCAAAAACTCTCCAATGACTACAACTTTGGAAATTATTGAACATGATCATTTTGTACCTTTCCTTCAACTGCGATGATCTCATCTTTGAACTTCTTTGCAGCTATTGCTGTTGCTGCGCACCTATGAGATTCAACCTGAAAAACAATTCTAGCAATTAATATTCAAATCCCATTCCTTACCTTTGTTAATCAATTCATACAACCTACACTAACATTGACTTCACTCAAATCAAAAGCTTAAAATAGCATCCATATACCACTGCTTGATCATGGTCTTGACGTGAAACTCCATAGTCCTTAGCTACATTTTCTGAAATGATACCCATGGGCAAAAGACCATCTTGTGCTTTTCTGAAAAATTCAACCTCTTGCAAGGGGCAACAAAAGCCATCAGTGCCTTTCACACAAATATTTAATGAAGTACTTATATATCTATTCGTAAATTCTTCAACAAATTCAACCATCGGAGCAGCTGGTAGAGTCTAATGGCATTCTCCAATTTTTTCTCAACATACATAACATAGATCTTATTAGCGAATTTGTCATGCATTATTCGGTAATAATTAATTTGAATTGATTTTACAAATGGGAATCTCAATTTTTGGCAACCCATTGTTTCTCTTTCATTCATAGTAGTCCTACATAACTTTCTTCACCATCTATTGTCATTATTACATTGGACAAAATAAAGAATATTATAAATATTATTCATTTCGTGTGTGCACTTCCACAATGTGCGTGTAATATGGCTTTCCTGAATTTGGAATAGTTTTTATTTATGGTGAGTATCCCGGTGTTACTACATTTGGTATGATCTCGTCATTTCAAAAAAAGTCAACTCCAAATTTTCAACCATTTCACATAGGATATGTAAGTGGTTTTGAAGTGTGATACATTTATGCATGGTTTTCTATTGCAAAAGAGTTCTTTGAATAACCAAATTTTATGGCAGGAAATTCACGAATCTATTAAAAAGAACTTCTAGAGTGTGAAACATAGCCATGTTTGTTAACAAACTAAGAAATATATTTGTTACCAGTTTCCAAGAGGAAGAAACCTATAGCTCTTAGAATAGTGATAATCACACACATTGTATTTTTTATAAAAATTCTTTGGTGTTATACAATCTAGTCTTTGAAGACGCATCTTATCTTTCCCTGCTTTCATTGCAAGGTACAAGCTAACTAGACTCTTGGAATTGTTTCCATCGCAGATTGTATTCAGTGTCATAGTCAAGGTCGATTTCAGATTCAACATTGACACTCAAATCTCCACTCTTTTATTTATTTGCAATTCAATGTTTAACAATGAAACTGTAGAAGGATGTCCTTGAATATTTCAAGGAAGAATAATGATCATCGCCTGGAAACTGTTAGGTCACTTGTTCTTGGGTTTACTAAATTTATTATACGTACATTTATGAAATAATAACCTAAGCATGAAGTGATCGCTCAAGTTTTTGTTCCAATCTTTGGTATTTCTCTTATTTGGTTCTGTAACTTCACCTAGGACATGGTCCATGACATCATTTTATATGAGGATAAGATCTATCATGTTCTTCCATGCTTGGAAGTTGGATGTCCCATCAAGCTTACTACTTTCTTTGTAGAATGAAGACATAGTATTAGATGCTTGAGACATAGAGAGAAATACAAAACTTACTTGAATTTGATGATGCATTTAATGTTCACTTCAATTGTAGTCTTTCTTCAAATGGTCCCAAGACTAAGATGCTAAGTTGTTGCTCCTTTTTTCTTCTGGTTAGGGTACACTATAGTTGCCACTACAGTCCTTCTAACTCAACTTTATTATTTTCCAAATAATTTTGGATGTCTTCTGATTAATAGATCTTTAATTCACTGCTTTAATAATAGATTTGGTACTTCTATTAAGCCTATTGATATGTGCAACTACTCTGCAACTTTGGCCCTCTCGTTAGGACTTACAACATTCACTACAAAAACCTTAAAACTAGGCTTAAAATACCACTCCAACCTGCGATATCCTTTTAATTTCCAGCTGACTTCTTCGTTGGTTTAAAGGACTACTTCTAAACCACTATAGGCCTTCCAAACATAAGGCTACAAAACTCACCTTTCATGACAAGTGAGACAGAACTTGTGACCTAGGTTAGGTATCTTCTCAATGACAACCAAGAATCTCAAATTCAATCGAATCATAATTATTTGTATTTTCTCTATGACATAGGTTATGAAACAAGGTTATTTGGGTGACCATAATATTTTTAACTTGATTAAAATGGTTGGCTTGGTAAGTTTCAACTGATAGAAACACTCCAATGTTGTGCTTTCACCAGATGGATGACTTATCATGCTAATATGGCTTAATGGCACACTGATAACTTCCCACCATGGAAGTCTCAGGGCACTCTCGAACAAATTCTTCCAATTATTGCAATAGCATGTGACGAGGCTTTTTTCAGTGCTTCGACTTCTTCATCTTTCTCATCTTTAACCCATTTGTTCCCTGAAATTTAAAAAACTCGTCCTCACTCATTAATCCTAGACCATTCATGAACAGGTTTGGAAACAACTTGAACAACTTCTTCTTCATTTTTTGCATGATGGGCCCACCAACCAATAGTGTCTGTAAATTGTAATGTGGCATTGGTTGTGGATTTGTATGGTTACTTGGATGAGAAAGGGGACCAAACCCCTTTCTGTGTAATTCAAAGCTTCAAAATCGTAGTAGAAAGATTTTGTGGGTAGCCAAAATCCATGATCTCTAGGGTTTCTTCCAGCATTATCACCACCTTTGAAGAGTCAGAGTTTTATTTAACTTCCTGGCCATCTACTTTTCTCCTTTCATCATCAATCCTAGCCATAAAAACCATAGGAATAACTATGGTGTGATACTCCTTCACAATATCAACAACCTACCCTACCTTCTCTTCATTCAAACAACCAAGAATCTCAAATTCAATCGAATCATATTTATTTTCATTTTCTCTATGACAAATGTTATGCAACAAGGTTATTTGGGTGACCATAATATTTTTAACTTGATTGCAATGGCTAGATTGGTAAGTTTCAACTGATAGAAACACCCCATTATTGTGCTTTCATCGGATGTTTGGCTTATCATGCTGATATGGCTAAATGGTCCACTGATAACCTCCCACCATGTAAGTCTCAGGGCACTCTCGAACACATTCTTGTAATTACTGTAATAGCATGTCCTAAAGCTTTTTTCGGTACTTCGAATTCATCCTACTCGTTTTCAACCCATTTGTTCCCTGAAATTTAAAAAACGTATCCTCACTCATTAATTATGGTGATGAGCCTCATCATTGGGTAATTATATGGGCCTTAATTCACCTCCTAGTTTAGTAAAACCAACTTTTCGCACAACTTATTACATATTTTTAATTATATTTTGTTTATGAGATGAGTTAGAGTTGGATATTATGCCTAGTGGACTAATATGCATTGAATGCAGGATTGAAGGAGAAAATCAAGGAATTTTAGCAAATACTAAGGCTAAAACTTGAATGGGACAAGGGAGAGGGATTGTAGGAGGTAAATGCTTCTTGTTTACTTCTTCCCCATTCAAATATTCCTCCATCCATCACACCATCTTGGAGTGCAAGCAACCAAGCCATGAGGATTGGAAGGCAGTCAAGCCAGTGAGAGACAAAGAGCTAGTTTATCTCAAGTTTGGAAGCCAAGCCTCCCTAATTTTAAGGAATTCATTGGGGAATTCAATCGTATAAGTAGAGAGGCCTGGAGCCTCATTAGGATTCAATTTTTTTTTGTAAAAATCTAAGCTATTTTCGAGCTCCATACTTGTGAAAGTTTTATTGATGTAATTTTTTGTTGTGGTAATAAGAATGAGTTTTGTTTTGAGCTAGCACTAAGTTAAAATCAAAGGCTGAAGATCTTGGGTTAGAGCCTAACCCTAGCAGTCGAGGCTCCTCTTTCTTGCATTTGTATGTTAGATTAGTCTCATAGCTTCATTGTTAATTTGCTTCTAGATGTGTTTTCATTGAAATTAGTGTAGATTGGATTGGTTGTTTATTAGTTTTCTTCCATTTGTGCCTTACTTAAATAGCAGGTTAGCAGTGATAAAAGGAGTAGCACAAGGGTTTTAGTGGGTGTCTTGACTTCATTTCCTCCCTTAGGGATCATGATTTGAGGAAGGGACCCTTATGCAGCCCCACAAACACCGATTTCTATTTCTTGAATAAGCTTTAGAGGTTATTGTATTTAAGTTAGCATTTGATAAGTTTTGCAAAGTATCATTTCATTTCCATCTCTTCTATATTCACTCTTGCAGTAGATAGCATCCATGCTCTAATTCCTTTTAGTAACTTTCCTCATGCATAATCTAGGCAGTTAGTTCATTAATTCTGCTTTTCTAGCTTTTGAGAATGCTTCTTGTTTACATAGATTTTTGGGAAGTATACATGTTTTATGCAGAGAATTTTCTTCAGGAGGAGACAAAGACTTCATAGCCAACAACCACCCTCCATTCCATCCACCATAGTCATTCCTTTTTTTCACCATTGCCTTCACTAGTTTTCATCATTTTTCATAGAAATTCTTCCAAGCACATTGAGCAAATCCAACCATCCTCTATATTTGTTGTTGACTTCTGAGTGATCCTAGACCTTCCCTCACTTTATTCCACCCATATACCACCTTCCCTAAGCCTTCCATCACCTCCAACACCTTGCACTTTTCTCTCAGTTGTATCATATAGGTTTACAGGGAATCCTATACGTTTCTAGTACATCCTGTAGGTTTTCTTGAAGTGGCCAGTTTTGAGGCCAAATTGAGGGAGAACCTCTAGGAAGTCATCAAAATCCTCCAAAGGTCTTCCACACCATCCAACCATCTCCTAACCCTTCCATCCATCCTCCAGCATCCTTAATCCACCTGCCACATCACCAAAATAAATTAGTTTTCATACTTGATTTTGAATGAAAAGAAAAAAATACAAAAACAGATTTATTTCAGTCCCTTTACTTGCACATTAGTGATGTTTGATGCTTCTTACTTCTATACCTATATAGCAGCATTCGGTTCATGATAATTTAGCATTATTGAAAAGCATAGTTTCTTGGTAGCTAATTAGAAAATTGTGTGATTTAGCATTGAATTTCGGTCTTTTCCATTATTGCAATAGAGTAGTTCTCCTTTAGAGTAGATTACCCTTTCTTCCATCAAGAAACCAAGCTTATTCTGACTCCATAGAAGTCTGTTTTGAAAAACCTAGTGGTCTCTCACTAGCTGAACCGTGACAAAAGGTAGAACCATCATTGTTACTTGTGTATACAACACTGTCACCTCCAAGTTTGTACGAACCCCAAGTTGACAAAGTAAAGTTGGTAGCCCATGAATTGCAGCATTATTGCTACAATACTAGCACTCATCACTTTTTGGCACCATTTCCAATGAGGTGTTTGAGTAATATGTGAATACTTCTTCTTTCTTCTGTTTCTTGTCTCTAATATTCTTCCATCAATTTATTTCTGCAAAAGCAATTTAGCTGTCTGCTTTTTCATTCTACATTTTCTTCTTTCCTTTCCATTTTTTCAAGCAAGATTTCAATTCAGCAAGTAGTTTTTCACTCAATCAGTATTTTTCATTTAATCAGCAATTTCAATTCTGCAAATTACTTTCCAAGTTTGAAAAAAAACAATGCAAAACCAACCCAAAAGCATTTCCTTTCATGCCTCGTAGGAATAGGGATAACTTAGGGAAATCTTTTCCAAATATCCCCACTGCATCAAACAACCAACCTTCCCTCTTCTTCGGTGGTTGTCAACTAGAGAAACCCATAGGTGAACAACCTAACATATTTTAAGACCCTAGCGGGGAGGAAGAAGAAGAACCCATTCCTACTGAACCAATGGCTGAAAACAGAAACGACAGAGGGAATAGAGAGAGAGTTGAGGGTGCCTTCCCCATCAAGGAAACTAATGGGGACACTAAGCTGAAAAACATAAGCCCCTCTACCCTACCTCATTTCCATGGCTTGACCATAGAAGACCCCGACAATTTCCTATTTGAGTTTGTTGCTATATGTCGAACCTATGAATATACAAATGATGAGAAGAAATTAAAACTATTTGCATCTACCCTCAAGGATGCATCATTACGCTGGTTCATGGGTTTACGTGGGGATAACATTACAACTTGGGCTCAGATGTAGCAAGCCTTTAACAAAAAGTATCGAGACTATTGTTGGTCAAAGGATACTAAAGAGGATATTTTTAGGATGACCATAGGAAATGATGAATCCCTAGAGGATTACGAAGAAAGGTTCCAGCTTAGTTACAAAATGGCTAGCTGCACACTTGACCGTGAGTCGCTAAAGTCGGTCCTGCTTAAGGTAGTAAGGGAAGATATTCTGGATACCCTACACTTGTTAGCAAGGGGAGATATCTACCGATTACCCTATGAGGATATCAAGACTATCTTTAGAACCATTCTAGGGAAGATAGGAAAAAGGGTAAGGGTAGTCAACCTATGGTCAGTACATCCTCTTCCAACTCATCTATCAAGGGTGAAATTGGAAACATGCTGAAAGACTTCAAAAGTGAGATGCTACAAACCCTTGTCTTGTAAATGGACACTATGCACATTAAGAGAAAGTAGGAGGAAGCAGAGAGAGCCCTGGCCATTTTTTTCCTAGATGCACTAGGAGGCATCGTAGGAATGAATGTTCGTTGAATTCTATTGAAATTTTCTCAATCTGTGAAGAAAACCACTCCACAGACAAGTGCCCTTCTTTTCCTAGAATCAAATTTGTATATCAAGGAGCTGAAGGGATCCCTCAGCAGCTTTGTTAGATAAACCAAAGGAGACCTCATGGGCCTAGACCATACCAGCAGGGCATGCAAGGGTCATCCCATGCATATTACAACCCCAACCCAAACACAACCATACCTTATTGGGGACCCCTTGCTCATCCTTCCTGGTCTACACCTCCTCCTTGGTCCCTTGCATCTCAGTATCACTCCCAGCCAACCAGCCAGTCATTTCAACCATATGCTCCACCACAACCTCAATGGAATGCATCACCCTAGGGGTGGAGGTCCCAATACAACAATGCTCCAGTTTTATTGCCTCCACCACATGCCCAACTGCAACTGATATACTATGCTCCACCTAAGCAATCCGAGATGCCTACCCAACCAAATATGAACCCGAACAGTAGACATGCTCAACAAGTATACAGTGGAGAGACATTATATCCAGCTTATGTTGTGGAAATCCAAGAGATTAACCTGAGATTTGGGAGAGCTCTCCCGAATAACAAACCTTCCCCTCCACCTAGGGAGGTTGATTAAGAAAGAGATGAAAGCATTCTTAAAGTGAATCCACCCTTTCCTAAGAGATTAACCCAACCACTCCAGCCTACCCCAGAAGAGAGTAAACTTCTGGGAGAATTGAAAAATATATGTGTGAAGATTCCACTTCTCCAAGCAATAAAAGATGTCTTATCTACAATAAGTTGATTAAGGATAAGTGCTTCAAGCATCCAGGGAGGCAAAGAAGAGATTCCCCTACCATTAATGTCATTGAACAATTGTCTGACTTAATGTTAGGGCAGGTAATCTGTCCAAAGTACTTGGACCTGGAAGCCTTGTAGTAGATGTGCACATCAATGGAACCATTGTCCCACAAACCTTGATTGATATTGTGGTTGCCATTAATGTGATGACCAAGGACACCATGTTCAATCTCAACCTCCAAGGTTCATTAAGGAAGACCACAATAGTTCTGCAACTTGCAGACTGCTCAACAGTGACCCCTAAGGGAATTGTGGAGGATATGATGGTCTCCATTCACTATTGGGAGTACCCTGCAAATTTCCTAGTTCTCCAACCTAAGGTTAAGCTTACTGGTTACCCTCTCATCCTTGGGAGAACTTGGTTAGCCATTGTCAATTCTTACATTAGCTGCAGAGCTGGGAATATGACCATCAAGAATGGGCATATGTCCAAGCATTTAGTCCTATGCCCTCCTGCTCAACCATCTCTATAGCATGATTTACCTTTATGGTTGGAGGAGGAAGAAGATGAAGTTTATTCTGCATAACTTTATACTTTAGAAACAACCATGGGAGGAGGACAGCAAGATGAAGATGATTTGATTGAACACCTACTCCAATGTTCAACTCCCAGTACATTTCCCTTAGAAGATTTAGTAAAGGAAACTTAGAAAAATCATCCAATTGACCTATTCTTTGCTGATTCCAACCCCCTCTGTGTCAAAACCATAGAATTTGGCCCTGAGAGAACCTTGAAAATCAATCTATCTCTTTCTGCTCTCCAAGAAGAGAAGTTATGCAACATGCTAAAGGAACATCTGGATGCCTTCACTTGTAGTTACAAATAAATGAAGGGAGTACACCCCTTAGTGTGTACTCACCACATATACATCAAAGAGGGTTGCAAGCCAGCCTGGAAGCCCCAAAGGAGGATGAATCCATCTCTTAAAGATATAGTCAAAGAAGAACTGCAAAAACTGCTAGATGCAGGATTCATTTACCCTATCTCTGACAGTGAGTGGGTCTCTCCTTTGTTGTTAGTTCCAAAGGAAAATGGTAAGTGGAGGATTTGTGTCGATTATAGGGAGTTGAACAAAGCCACAAAGAAGGACCATTTCCATCTACCCTTCATTGATCAAGTGCTAGATGGCCTAGCAAGGAATTTGTTTTCTCTCTCCTAGATGGATTCAGCGGGTACAACCAAATCTAGATCAGCCTGGAAGACCAAGATAAAACTACCTTCACTTGTCCTTGGGTTACTTTTGCCTATAGGGTCCTTCCTTTTGGCCTATGCAATGCTCCTGCCACTTTCCAGAGAGAATTCCTGAGTATTTTTTCCGAGTTAGTCCATGATGCGGTGGAAATTTATATGGATGATTTTACACCTTATGGTTGTGATTTTCAAGAGACTCTGTCCAACCTAGGCAAAGTACTACACAAATGCATTGAAATGAACCTAGTCTTGAAAAATGTGAATTCTTGATGACTGCAGGGACCGTGCTAGGTCATTCAATATCTCAGGAAGGACTGTAGGTGGACCCAAACAAAATAGCTATCATCCAAAGGGTCTCAACTACTCAAGAGAAGAGAGATGTTAGAAGTTTCCTAGGGTTAGTTGGATACTACCGAAGGTTCATAAAGGACTTCATCAACTTGGCCTCTCCTCTATTTGGTTTGTTGGAGAAGGACTCTAGGTTTATATGGTCAAAAAGTTGTCAAGAGGCCTTAGACACCCTAAAGAACAAGTTAACCATTGCACCGATTCTCCGAGGCCCAAATTGGTTCCTTCCTTTTCTTATTCATGATGATGCCTCACACAAAGCCATATGAGCAGCCCTAGGTCATATAGATGAAGAATTGCCTTATGCTATCTACTTTATCAGTTAGAATCTATCAAAGACTTAACTAAATTACATAGTGACTGAAAAGGAACTCTTGGTTGTTGTTCGTTCATTGAACAAATTTAGGCATTATAGTATAGGCTATCAAACATTTTTGCATACTAACCATGCTGCAATCAAATATTTAATGAATAAACTAGATTGGAATGCTTGGATTATAAGATGGTTACTTTTATTACAACAGTTTGATCTAACTACTATTGATAAGCCTGGTAAGGAAAATGTTGTTCCAGACTTTTTTTTCAGATTAAATTTGCCTGCAGGTGAAGAAGGAATGGTTGATGACCAATTACCGAATGAGCACTTATTTTCTATTTCAGTTCTCTATCCATGGTTTGTTGATATAGCAAACTATTTGGTATATGCGTAGTTCCCACCGAACTTGTCCTCTAAAGAGAGAAGCAAGATAGTAAGGAAAAGCTCCCCCTTCACTTGGATTGGGGGCAATCTCTTCAAACTTGGCTCAGATCAAATCTTGAGAAGGTGTGTCAGGAAGGAGGAAGTCTTTGACATCCTTCTAACCAATCATGGGCCTTATGGAGGTCACTTTGCAGCAAAGAGGACAGCATTCAAAATGTTACAAGCAGGTGATTATTGGCCCACTCTTCATAGGATGTGAAAAGATATACTAGTCAGTGTGATTGATGCCAAAGGATGGGAAGGCCTACTCCAAGAGATGAAATGCCTCTGCAGCCTCAGGTGACTTTCGAGCCATTTGACAAGTGGGGCATGGACTTCATTGGACCTATTAACTGTCCTTCCAAACAAAAGCAATACATCATTGTGTGTGCTGACTATCTGACTAAGTGGGCTTAAACCAAGGCAATTAAGGCAACAATAGAACAAAAGGTATTTAAATTCCTAAGGGAGAATGTATTTTACAAATTTGGGTACCCTATAGAGCTGGTCACAGATCAAGGTAGCCAGTTCACCTCCAACATGATTGAATACTTGCTCAGCCGGCACAAGATCACGCATAGAACCTCCACCCTTTATCATCCTCGAGCTAATGCACAAGTAGAGGTGACCAATAGAGAGTTGGAGGGAATCTTGACCAAAGTGGTAAATAGCAGTAGGAAGGATTGGACAGATAGACTAGTTGAGGCCACCTCGGTCTATAATACCACCTGGAAGACAACCACTGGATTCACATCTTATGAGCTGGTCTATGGGAAAAAGACCTTGTTTTCCATTCAATTTTAGTATAACACATTAAGAATGGCAGCCCAACTAGATCTAGATCTCAGCAGTGTGCAAAAAAAGATATTTCTCCAGTTGAATGTTTTCGATGAGTTAAGAATGCAGGCCCTCCTATATACATAGGTAATTCAACTTCAAAGGAAGATCTGGGATGATAAGAACACCAGGGAAAAGTAATTTCAAGAAGGTGATTAGGCTTTGTTATAGGATTCTAGGTATAAAGACTTCAAGGGCAAGTTAAGGACAAGATGGCTAGGACCTTATGTTGTAGAAAGATTCCATGTTAATGGTTTAGTATAGATCATAACCATAGATGAAGATGCCATTCCTTTACTTGTTAATGGACACCGACTGAAAATTTACAACAGACCATTGTCAAAACATGAATCCATTGATGATATCAATAAAATAGTGATGGTAGTGGAGAAATTTTCAGCTCCTACCCCATCAAATCACTAAGAGAAAAAAAGAAAAGAATAAGGACTCATGTGAAAACCTCCGCGAGGAACCTGAGTCCCACTATTGGGTTAGAAACCTCTTGGGGCAGCCCAATCGTGTCAATATAGAAAAGAAAAAAAAGAAGGAGAATAAATGAGAATAAAGAGATCCCTAGGTGAAAACCTCTCTTGAGGCACCCAGGGCAAACAACTAGGATGAAAACCTCTAAGAGGTAGCCTAGTTGTTTTCAAAAAAAAGAGAAAGAAAAGAGAAACATCATGAAAATTTATATTTTGCAGGTCAGCAAGAAGGACGATCAGAGAGCAAAGGAGGATCACCAAGATACCTATTTCACTCACATTTTATTTTTCCACTCATTTCCATTCATCACTCTGCCATTTCTCTTATTTTTTCCACTCCTTTCCTTTAGTTTACAAGGGGACTGTGTTTTCTATAGGATCCCTATAAACCTACAGGATCCCCTGAAAACCTATAAGACGATCCTATAGGAATCACAATGACCCATAAATCCTACAGGAAGTGACACTAAAGGAAAAAATGACCTGTTATGTCAATAAAATAACACCCCTACATCATCATTCCATGACCATACCTATGTCCACCTTTTGCACCCCTACATTCACCCTTCAAAAAATATATATCAGTTTCAAAAAAAAATCACAGTCTTCGAAAAAGAAGGAAACATAGAGCAATAGGGAGCATCACCTGAGTATTCCTCATCCTCCACACTCCTAGTCTCCCTCTCCATCCATTTCACCATCCTCAAAATCCTAGCAGAAGGTATGATTAAGACTTCTAAGGGAGAAGTAGCTACATGGCATCATGTAGTAGCCTGTCTCACAGAATGCAAGTCATAAGAACAAAAATCTTCCATCATGATGATCCAAGAGTAGAAGGGACTCCAAAGTAGCAGCACCACCATCATCTTCAACACCAAGTACCTACGCCACAAAAAAATCATCATAGAACAATAAAAAAATGGAAGAAGACTAGCATGCAGCTAATACACACAACAAGCACCTCTGGTCTTCAACCACTGTAGAAAGGTATTTAGCACCACAGGTAGTATCCCTCTCACTCTCTCATGTGCATAATGTAGTCAAAATATGTAAATGTTACGAGTAAGTTGGTTTATAAGTGAAAGTTGGCCAGTTAACTTGGCCACCTTCAATCAGTCAACAAAGACAAAACAATTTGTCCTCTCACATGTGGCAGTAGTCAACTCAAAAATGAAAGGAGAAGGACAGAAGTAGGTAAGGCTATGGAAGGATGCAGTGGGGAATGATGAGGTGGTAGTGGGGACCAATAGTACAAAAACAGAAACCGTACCTTGGCTGCCAGCACACCACCTCACCCCAAATGACCATAAGATGAAATAATCGTCGTCGCCATGCATTCATGCATTCACATCCTCGAGGCTCACTCTCACAAGTCCAAGGAAGACACCATCATTTTTTTGCATAGCAATTCCTACAGGATTGTACAAGAAATCCGATAGGATTGCACACAGGATTCCTACAAGATACACAGAGTCAGTCTATAAGACAGGTCTAGAGGAGTTTTAGAGGGAAAAACGTGGGGGTTTACCATAGAAAACATTACGAAGAGGTAGGCTCTGTAATTACATTCCTCTTTCCAAGTAAATTGAACAAAAAAAATCCTCTAGTTTGAGTGAATTTGGTAGTTGTGCAGGAGA
The DNA here is from genome assembly GCA_000404065.3 of Pinus taeda. Lineage (NCBI taxonomy): Eukaryota > Viridiplantae > Streptophyta > Pinopsida > Pinales > Pinaceae > Pinus > Pinus taeda. Next base: position 20,456 of record APFE030357916.1, on the reverse strand, counting down.
ATTGTCCACACAATCATCTTAGTTGTTTACTTTTGCATTTGAAAATTGTATCAACTAGCTCATCTCCTCAAAACCTCACCAACCAAAGATGATAGGAGGGTTTAATAAGACAAATCCCACTAACACTGTGAGAATCCGACAACACCCTCACGTACTAGAAATCTTCATAAGGCATAATTGGTTGAGGTTTTTTGAAAAACTAAGGGGGTATGATGTTGAGGTGGCACGGGATTTTTCTCTCTCCCTCATTCCACTCACCTGAGTTCATGCTACTACTGTGGTAAGAGGCCTCTCCATAGAACGCACCCCTGAACTCATTAGCAGAGTTACCACACTTCCCCTATGAGTACCATGGAGGAAGGAAGACAAAGGAGATAGCCAGATTGCCAAAAGGAAATTTTTTTTAGAAGGTGAGAAACCCACTGAGGACAAAAATGGAGTAAGGAGAGAAAGTCTACCATATCCCTGGAATGAGGTAAGCTAGCAACTTGTCAAACACATTTCATATGAGGGTAGGTATAGTGTGGTATGTGGCTATCATTTTAGGCTTCTTGAAGAATTGATATTTGGAGTAGAAAGACCCCCTCACCATAGGCTTAGCATACCATACTTCCTGTTGCAATCACTAATAGACTCAAGCATCAAAGTGCAGGAGGGAAATTCCCAATAGTTAGCTCACCATGGGTTAATTAGAATCCTTATAAAACATGCCCTTCAAAACCTCAGAATTCCTATATAATGGTCAGTTTTCAGAGACATGCAGGGAGAGGAAGACATAAAAGCTCTCATATATGATGTCAGTCCTACTGTCAATGAAGAGGAAGAGGAAGAGGCTGAAGCAGAGGAAGAATAAGTAGAGAAGGAGCAAGAAGAAACAGAAGGAGATGAAGATGAGATGGATGAATAAGAAGATGAAAAAGAAGAAAATGAGGAAGATGAAAAAGAAGAGGAGAAAGAGAAGGAGGATGATGAAGAAACAGAGGAGTATGTTAAGGAGGGAACTGATAAAGATGATGAGGATCTACAAGAGAAAGAAGAAAGGAAAGACATAGGTGAAGAAAGAAATGAGAAAGAGGGGGCAGAAGATAGGGAGGAGTCACCTAGGGTGTCTCTAGAACCCATTGAGAGAGAGGCAGTAGCTACCCTCACTACTCCTAGTACCCCGTCAAGTAAAAAGTCAAAAGACAGAGAGAAAACCCCTTATATTTCAGGACAAGGAAAAGCACAAGAATAAGGCAAGGGAAACCCCAAACACCAACCAAAATTCCATTGTGATTTAAGGCTCACCTAAGCAAAAGGAGAAAATTCCTTCCCCTAAGTCCCCTATCACCTACGTGAGAAGGCCTATGACTAGATCAACCTCCTCCAAGGGAAACAAAATCCTACAGGATACACAATAGAATCTACAAGAAGCAGAAGCAGTCTAACAGGATACTCTGTTGAACCTATAAGAGATACAAAAATTGGAAAAGGAGGTAGGCCAACAGCAAGGAACTAAAGAAGAGGACCCAGAGTCAAAAGAACCTAACCCCCAACCTATCCTTGACTCCTACTATAGGTTTATTGAAGGAGGCAGGGTCATACCTCGAAAATTTGTTGTTCCACTATTCTTCGAGCTTGAGAAGGAGAGAGACAGAACTCACCGATGGATGCAGATCGCCAAATATAGGTAGGTGGAAGAGATTGGGTACATGGAGGAGAAGATCAAGGAGATGGGCAAAGAGCTAAGTAGCTTGAGAGGCAGAGAGTCCATAATGAAAAATCAACTAGAAACAAAAAATGCATGGTTGAGAGGATAGCTACAGGAAGGAGAGAATCAATTGGCATGTATGGCCAGTCTCTCTTTAGAGGCAATCTAGTGTAGGATGCCAGCTAAATATTATACCCTATACCTCAAGGAATAGTGGCTACAGCTCGAGATCAAGACCCTAGCACAGAGAGGCACCATGCCATTTCAAGACAAGAGGCAGTTCATTGATCTTTGTCATCATAGCACACTAGAAGATAGGGCCAAGATGTTTGAGTTTTATTTTCACAACATGGCCTTAACAGAAATGAATGTATGACCCTAATTCCATGATAGGAGATTTATAGTTGATGGCTTTGGCATCATGGATGAACCATGAGGAATCAAGGGCTGAAGAGATGAAGAAGATATCGGAAAGAGAGCAAACTGAACCTCTTATTATTAGAGTTGAACAATCAAATCCCATGGCCCTCATCAGTACCCATAATTTGATTGCAAATGATCCTCGGCTTGCACCTAGATATCTTGCTGCCCAAGAGCAAGAAATTTCATATTTTGAGGGCATGTTCAGGCTATTAGGGGATGATAGCATACATGCTTGCTTGAGGAGATGGAACACATTGCCATACAACTTAAAGATAAGAGAGTACCACTCTCCTCAAATATTGATAGAAGCACTAAACAGGAAACCCATGTACAAGAAATCTATGCAAAGGATGAAACTCAATTGGATTGGCCTGAAACTCAGTCCACCACTACTCTTAGGAATGCTAGAAGGAAGGAAGGAAGAAGAAGAAAAGAGGTAGTAGGAGGAGGTATAAAGGAAAGTAGGCTTTTATGAACAAGAAGAGGAAACAACAGTAGAGGCATGGGATGTCAAGGAGGCCACTAGAGCTATGAAGGATATGAATATTAATTGAGTTGCTTAGAGGATGAGCAACACTTTCAATAGGGGGTGATTATGAGCCTCATCATTGGGTAATTATATGGCCGTTAATTCACCTCCTAGCTTAGTCAAACCAACTTTTCTCACAACTTATTACATTTTTTTTATTATATTTTGTTTACAAGATGAGTTAGAGTTGCATATTATGGCTGGTGGACTAATATGCATTGAATGCAGGATTGAAGGAGAAAATCAAGGAATTCTAGAAAATACTAAGGTTAAAACTCGAATGGGACAAGGGAGAAGGATTGTAGGAGGTAAATACTCCTCATTTACTTCTCCCCCATTCGAATATTCCTCCATCCATCACACGAGCTCAGAGTGCAAGCAGCCAAGCCATGAGGATTAGAAGGTAGTCGAGCAAGTAAGAGAGAAAGAGCTAGTTTATCTTGAGTTCGGGAGCCGAGCCTGCCTAATTTTAAGGAAGTCATTGGGGAATTCAGTTTTATAAGTAGAGAGGCCTAGATCCTCATTAGGATTCGAATCTTTCTTGTAAAAATCTAAGCTATTTTCGAGCTCCAAACTTGTGAATGTTTTATTGATGTAATTTTCTATTTTGGTAATAAGAATGAGTTTTGTTTTGAGCCACCACTGAGTTAACTCAGAAGAATGAATCTCTTGTGTTAGGGCCCATACCTAGCATCTGAGGCTCCTCTTTATTATATCTATAATTTTAGATTAGTCTCAAGGATTCATTGTTAATATGCTTTTAGATGTGTTTTCATTACAAATAGTGTAGATTGGATTGGTTGTTTATTAGTTTGCTTCCATTTGTGCCTTACTTCAGTAGCAGGTTAACATGGATAAAATGAGCACCACAAGGTTTTTAGTGGGTGCCTTGGCCTCATTCCTCCCTTTGGGATCATGATTTGAGGAAGGGACCCTTATGCAACCCAAAAAACACAAATTTCTATTTCTTGCATAAGCTTTAGAGGTTACTATATTTGAGTTAGCATTTGATAAGTTTTAGAAAGTAGGATTTCATTGCCATCTCTTATTCACTCTTACAGTAGATCTCATCCATGCTTTCATTCCTTTCAACAACTTTCCTCATGCATAATGTAGGCAGTTAGTTCATTAATTCTGCTTTTCTAGCTTATGAGAATGCTTCTTGTTTACATAGATTTTTGGGAATTATACATGTTTTATGCAAAGCAGGTGCTTCAAGAGGAGACAAAGACTTCATATCCAAAAACCTCCTTCCACTCTGTCCACCATAGTAATTCCTTGTTTTCACCATTTCCTTCACTTGTTTTCATCATTTTTCATAGAAATGCTTCCAAGCACATTGAGAGAATCCAACCATCCTCTATATTTGTTGTTGACTTCTGAGTGATCCTAGAGCTTCCCTCACTTCATTCCACCCATCTATCACCTTCCCTAAGCCTTCCATCACCTCCAACACCTTCCATTTTTCTCTCGGCTGTATCCTGTAGGTTTACAGAGAATCCTATAGGTTCCTAGTATATCTTGTAGGTTTTCCTGAAATGGCCTGTTTTAAGGCCAAATTGAGGGAAAACCTCTAGGAAGTCACCAAAATCCTCCCAAGGGTCTTCCACACCATCCAACCATCTCCTAACCCTTCCATCCATCCTCCAACATCTTTAATCCACTTGCCACATCACCAAAAGAAATTAGTTTGCATATTTGATTTTGCATCAAGAGACAAAAAGACAAAAAAAGATTTATTTCAGTCCCTTTACTTGCACATTAGTGATGTTTGATTCTTCTTACATACATGATTAGATAGTAGCATTTGGTTCATGATAATTTAGAATTATTGCAAAGCATAGTTTCTTGGCAATTAATTATGAAATGGTGTGATTTAGCATTGAATTTCGGTCTTTTCCATTATTGCAGTAGAGTAGTTCTCCCTTAGAACAGATTTTCCTTTGTTCCATCAAGAAACTAAGCTTCTTATGACTCCATAAAATTCTGCCTTGATAACCTCAATGGTCTCTCTCTAGTTGAACCGTGACAAAAGGCAAAAGCATCATTGTTACTTGTGTATACAACACTATCACCTCCAAGTTTGTACGAACCCTGAGTTGTCAAAGTAAATCTGGTAGACCAGGAGTTGCAATCTTCTTGCTGCAATACTAGCACTCACCACCTATACCATTCATGGATAGGTTTGGAAACAACTTGAATAACTTCTTCTTCATATTTTGTAGGATGGGCCCACCAACCAGCAATGCCTGTAACTTGTAATGTGGCATTGGTTGCGGGTTTGTCTAGTTGCTTAGATGAGAAAGGAGATTGAACTGCATTTTGTGTAATGAAAAGCTTCAAAATCTCAGTAGAAATATTTTGTAGGTAGCCAAGGCCGAAAATCCATGATCTCTAGGGTTTCTGCTAGCATTATCACCACCTTTGAAGAGTCAAAGTTTTATTTAATTACCTAGACATTTACTTATCTCCTTTCATCATCAAACCTGGCCATAAAATCCACAGGAAGAACTATGGTGTGATATTCCTTCACAAAATTAGTAGCATGCCCTGCCTTCTCTTCATTCAAACAACCAAGAATCTCAAATTCAATCGAATCATAATTATTTGCATTTTCTCTATGACACAGGTTATTCAAGAGGGTTATTTGGGTGAACATAATATTTTTAACTTGATTACAATGGTTGGATTGGTAGGTTTCAGCTGATAGAAACAACCCACTATTGTGCTTTCACCAGATGGCTGACTTATCATGCTGATATGGCTAAATGGACCACTGATAAACTCCCACCATGGAAGTCTCAGCGCACTCTCAAACATGTTCCTGCCATTATTGCAATAGCATGTGCTAAAGATTTTTTCGGTGCTCTGAATTCATCATCTTGCTCATCTTCAACCAATTTGTTCCCTAACATTTAAAAATTCTTCCTCACTCGTTAATCCTAGACCATTCAAGGACAAGTTTAGAAACAACTTGAACAACTTCTTCTTCATTTTTTTGCAAGATGGGCCCACCAACCAACAATGCATGTAACTTGTAATGTGGCATTTGTAGTGTGTTTGTCTAGTTTCTTAGATGAGAAAGGAGACTGAACCCCATTTTGTGTAATGAAAAGCTTCAAAATCTCAATAGAAATATTTTGTGGGTATCCAAAATCCATGATCAGAGTCAAAGTTTCTGCCAACATTATCACCACCTTTGTAGAGTTAGAGTTTTATTTAATTTCCTGACCATCTACTTATCTCCTTTCATCACCAAACCTAGCCATAAAAACCATCGGAAGAACTATGGTTTGATATTCCTTCACAACATTAGCAACCTACCCTGCCTTCTCTTCATTCGATATCATGACAATGACAATTGAATTAAGATCCTATCTGAAATTGTTGGTTTAACTTTACAGGTCCAAGAAGTTAACTCTTCAAAGATTCTAGGATTGCTCAACCTTTCAACTTCCTGCTTCCTTAAGGTATTGCACATCTTTGTTCATAATTTTGACTAAATTTTGACACATATGCAGTCCCAAACCCTCCTGAGAAATATCTTGGTTATGAAAAAAAATTCCTTTATCAATTCTTTAGAAAACCCTTTCTCCTGGATGAGTAATCCTGACTTCATATGCTTGAAATTCACAAAATTTCCTAGATATATTTTAGTAGGGAGAACCTTAATTCCAAACAATCTATACGCTGAAGTCAATCAAGGTGCATTAAAATCTTAGAGAATTTGCCAAACTCTCAACTGATCACCATAAAGGCATATTATTGTAATTTATTCTAGTGAATCGCGTATTAGCTGGAAACCCTTATTTGACCTGTTGTTTTCTCATTTGGAAATCATTGATACACTTCTAGGCATCCATGTAAAGGCATTCAATTTTGAGATAAGGATAAAAACTTGATGTCATGTTTGGGATTTCATGAAAACCCTAACTTGTCATGAGGCCTACCTCTTCTCCAATTTTGCCAAGGTTAATGATTTCAAATGTATATAATCTAATGAATTTGAAAGAAGTGTGATTGAAATTTAGAACTAGATCTTTGTTTTTCTTCTTTAGTTAAATATTTCACTATTTCACAACACTGGAATTTCTGGCATTTGTATCTTGAAGACATTGTTTCTCTTATGAGTTTCTTAAATTATAGTTGCATTTTTTATTGATTTATTTCTTTTTTCTCAGTTTAACAATTGAGAATATGTTATTCCTTTTCCTTTGTTATCCTTTACATAATTTGTATCAGCCATGGAAATTTGAGGCTTTTGTAGATAAACATGTTAGCGGCTCTTGTGCATTAGTAATGGGTCCATGATCATCAAATTGGAATGAAGAAATTGATGGTATTGACTATGGATCACTATATCAGGATGTTTATGAGATTACATGATATCCCAATATTGTTTTCTCACTCATAGAGCATATATACTAAAGCTTAGATACAACTACCTTTCTTTATGTGGCCTTCTTCTGATAACTAATCCTATTCATATAATGTTTTATTCTTGCTCCATTAAATATATAACATCTCCTCATGATTCACATTCTAGTGGACCTTATGATGGAGAGGACATGGGATTTTTGTTTAAGACACTTCTCTTAGTTTGGTGTTTCTATTATCACGTAGGTTGTTGAAGGCATGAAGCATGTTTTCTATCAGCCGAGTCAAATAATAATGATCATGAAAGAAAATCCATGGATAATCTTGTAGATGATGTGGACCATCTTGTGGCATGCTTGACAATGAAGGTTCGTGGACTTATAAAATTGTGTGTGGTAGATTAAGTATTTTCACTGCTCAAAGTTTCTAGATGTTGTTGGTGACATCAAAATAAGCACACTAGCATATTGTGGTAATTAATTCATTATTGTACTAGATATTCAGGTAGACAAAACATTCAACTTGCTCCTATCTAGTGCATCTTCAAGGTCATGTAAATATGTACTAAATACAGTGATTCAGGTAAATTGCTTTTCCATTAGATTCTTTCTACCAACAATTTGTTTTGTTTCTTTTTTTGGTTGGGTTGGCCATTTGCTCCATTCTTCAACACCTTACTTGACATATGCAGACATTCCAAATAAAGAAGGGTTCCCACAGGGTGAAGAAGACACTTTGCATAATCTTATCACTGAGCTTCTTCTATGGCTCTTATATAACTTAGCCAATACATTTAATTTTCGTTTAGAGAATTTTCGGCGAAATCACATAAATAATAATTTGTCGACGCGTTTCGAACCAACCAGTGTGGTTCATTGTCAGGACATGAACCACACTGGTTGGTTCGAAATGCGTCGAAAAATTATTATTTATGTGATTTCGCCGAAAATTCTCTAAACAATGTTATGGATCACAGAAGTCTAAATTCCTTAACATTTAGTTTTCATTAAACACATATGAAACATGCCATATTTCCCACACAATTAGAAGAGTCTATAAAGCCAGAAACATAAATTAAACTGCAGTGGAATCATGCCTACATTGGGCGGCGGTTTGTCATGTGTAGTGGCCACCAACCTATTAAGCTAGGTATGCCATTGTTTAATCTTGTAGTAACTTTTGGAGTCTGGTGAGATAGGAAGTCGGGGATCAATTTTTTGAGGCTTAGATCGATTTTACCCCTGCATGCATCATTCTATCATGTATTGACCTTAGCTGATGATATAAATTTAATAATGTATGAAAATTCGTATTGGATTCTCATTGGATTTGTGATTGGTAAGAGGATCCTTTTACTACAACATTAGCTTACTTGGGTTATGTGTCTAGTTACTATTAGGAATATTGTATAAATGTGAATGTGAGGAATGATATGTGTCTGGTTACTATTAGGGAGATTGTATAAATGTGAATGGAAGGAAGGACCTGATATTTTGCCCAATATATTTCCTAAGGCGAAACATGATTCAGGGTTAGAGATGGAAATTTATTTCTTATTAGTAAGAAATGACAATCACTCTAGTATGCCTTGTCAAGCTACACTTAAGCAAGTTGTGAAGAATGTATTGGCATTGATCATTCTATTTATTATTTGGTACATAAATTCATCATTTCAAATTGGGAAGCAATAGACAAGATTACTTCACCACTAAAGGCAAATTGCAACTACAAATTTTCTACTTTAGTCAATGAAGGAATTAACATGGTAGATAATTCTATTTGATATTATCTTCTTTAATAGGTCTTGAAATTCTCACTTTTTTACTTTGTTTTTCCATCTTTGTTTTTTTCAACTCATTAGGCTATAACCTTCTATGTTATTTAATATCGCTGAAGAAATATGTATTTTTAACATTGTAGGTGATCGTCCCTTTTAATTTCCAAACATATGTTGATGAGCTCACATTTCTAGTGAATTAGAGTGTGATCTCCATGAGTGGAACAAACGATGTAGTTAGGAGGATTCAAAAAGTCAAATTCATTACTGGTTTGTTTGAGCACCCCAAAATAGACCGCTCCTTATTGGGCATGTTTGGCAATGTTGTAAGCATAACATTTTTCTTCCTTCCATCTTTTCTATTTTTCCACTCTCTAATGTTATAATTGCATGACTTCCTTCCTATAAAATGTACAATAAGTTTTGATTCTTTCATGATCCATTTGATTCATAATTTCATTGTCTTTCTTTACGATTCAGGAACATAAAGAGATGGCTAGAGAAGTTGTACACAAGTCTCTTGTTCTCTGGAAGAATGGGAAAAATTTTGGAAAACCTTTATTTCCTCCTGACAAGAATGCTCCAAAGATACTTGTAGCAGGCAATCATGTAGACATTCTGGGGTATTGGTGTGGATGATGGACTATAAGCTTGGAAGGTGCTAGTGGTGCAACAACTGCAGGTAAACTTGACAAATTTAAAAGGGTTAGTTCCCACAAATAGTTATTTTCTAGCATCACAAACCCCTCTAAACCAAGGTCTGAAATGCATCTCTTTGAGCTCCAATAATTTAGTTATTAGCTAGCCATCTGCACAAACATGTGAAGTTGAAATATAAATATAGTGGAACTTCATAATTTCAAGGACCAACATGTGAGGTTGAAATATATACAATGGAACTTCATAATTTCAGGTGCACATCATATATTCATTTAGATATAGATGTTTTTGTGTTTGGATGGGATCTATAATCAATGCACCAAATGTGTCGGTTAGATATATATGTTGATAGATTTCCTCTAACCCCATATGGAATAGATAGATGTGTATGTGTTGATCTATAAATTCAAAGCACCCAATACTTAGAGTAGTGGCATATCGTATGTCGAGTTTGGTTTGAGCTCCAATATTTGACCTATTAGGCTTCAACTAGCCATGTGCATGAACTTTAAAGTTTTTAGATGTACATATCAGATGCCTATTTAAATGGACATGTATTGGGATGGGATTTGGGATCTATCAATGCATCCATTGTGTCACAGTCACTCCCATAGGGAATACATAAATAGGTCTTTGCTGTAATCTAGATTCAATGTAGTCACATATCTATATTTTGGTATTTTGTTTCATATTAACAATATCCCTCTCCTCCTCTTTCCAATGTGTGTAGAAAGGTTTGCGGTGTGATTTATATTTAATGCACCTAATACTATCTGAAACCATTGGTATATCCCTATGTTTGGAATTTTTTCATATTAATATCAAATAATTTCCTCTTCCAACGTATATGGGTGGTTCATCTCCCCCCCCTATTGAGACTAGATAGGTCTTTTCTAGATTTATATTTAATGCGCCCAATGCATTGTCTATAATATATATAGTTTGAAGTAGCAATCCCGCCCTACAGGACTAGATGAGTCTCTATTGGATCTATATTCAATGCCTTCAATACATAATGTAGATATATATGTTGAACTAGACACTTATGAGGTGTAGACCAACGAATATTTTTGGGGTTTAGTCCCATCATTTCTCAGATTCAAATTTCATGGGGAGGGGTTGAGGGTAGTAGCCAATTTTGGGGGATAAAAATTGTCTCAAGGGGTGTCTAGGCTTGACTAAGTCTCACAAAATTATCATGACAATGTTGTGTAGTTGTACAAATCATTCTTCCATCCAATATTAGGGATAACCTTGGCTTGGTTTCAACTTAGATTGAAAAAAATTGTTAAAAAACATAGGAATCTATTGGATCTCTATTCAATACATCCAATGCATTATGTAAATATATATAAATAATCACTCCCATCCTAACTATGGCTAGATGGATTTTGGCACCTAATATATTTTTTGGATATTTTTGTTTGATAAATTACATCTATCCACTGGTATCACATGGGTTTGTGCATGGTAGAAATATCTAATCCACTAATGTATCATTTAGGTTTAATATATATTTACACTAAGAATGGATGGAATCTGATGGATCATATGTTAAAGGATTACCCCTACACCCACAAGGAATTGATGGGTTTGTGCTTGGATCTATATTCAATGGACCCAACATAATTGTCGATGGATCTCCCCATCCCACCCATTGGGCTTACATGACTCTTGTTATTTTATTTCCAATGAACTCAACTTATTTTCTACATTCAATATATTTTTAAATTTAGCCTAAGCGTGAATGGAGTACCCTAGCCCCCTATTGTAGAATGTACCTTTCTACTTCTCTCTGTGCAACTATTGTCTTCCAAAATTTCACCTAAATAAAAATCATCTAAATTCACAAATTCTATGTAATCAATAATGAGAAGCACTCCCAACTAGTTTTATAGACCCCATTGCTATTCGCATTCATATAGTCCATTATTAATAATTGCATCATATATATTCAATATTTTTTCCTTTTGGGCAAGCAAATTAGTCTTTTAGAGGCAATTTTTTATGTTGTCACAACAAATTTATATGATTCACAAGGTGAAAAATCAATCTTTTGTGTAATTGCATATTTTAGGTTTGATAATTATAGGTCATTTATAGCCTATAAATCTCTTGAAAATCTTACTTTTAATTGATTATTCAACAAGACATATTGATTATCTTATATGTAACTATTTTTCCCTCCACCCACTTTTTATAGCTTCCAAAACCATTAGGTAGGGAACTGCAACTTTGATGCTATTTTGCTTCTTTAGTAAAAGATTTGTCAAGAATTTACAAAATTTTATAATTTATTGAAAGTTGACCTGCAACTTTGATGCTATTTTTCTTCTTTAGTAAAAATTTAGCCAAACAAAGTTTTATAGTTTATTGAAAGTTGTAGAATTTAAAATTTTTAAAGTTTCAAGGTCTAATTTTTTAAAGGGTGCTAGCTCAATGGAAGAACATATGCTTTACAAGAAAGAGGTTGGTGGTTCGATTCCATGGTGCCCTGATATTCGTATGGAATGATGATGATTAGTTTTTGGTGACGAAGACTCTTTTGAGTATCACTAATAAGATTATGGTGACATTTTTCGACCCTCACTAAAATATGAAATGGTGATGGTCAATGAACGTCGCCACATATATATGCATCAATAGTGATGACCATGAAAGGTCCATCACTTTAAATCACTATCGTTCGTATGAAATTGTGATGGTCACTATCTGTCATTATAATCATTATTCGTGGCGGACATTGAATGTCACCACAACACTTATACTTTTGGCGATGCCACCTTTAGTGAGTCTTAGTATTTTGGTGACGAATGCTAAGGTGCATCACCATTGCTCATATGAAAATGGTGATGATCACTATCCATCATTATAAATTATTATTGCTGACGAACCTTAAATGTCACCATAGCAACTATACTTTTTGTGACACCACCTTTGTTGATGTTCCTTTTTTGGTGACGAAGGCTCTTTTGACCATCATCAGTGAGCTTATGGTGACATTTTTCAACCCTCACCAATATCCTTTTTTCTTGTAGTGCATGTCCATGGAGAAACAACCAGTCCTTCCTTTCATATTATCCAGCAAAACGAAGAGATACAATGTACAACAGATCCATTGTAATTCCCTCTTTGCTCTCAATATCCTCTCTCTTCCTCACTCAGAATACAAATCTACATAGCCGAAATACAATTCCCTCATATATATAGTGATGGGTTGCCTCCTAGGGAAAAAAACCTAAATTAAACATAACTTCTATCGTTATATTTTCGCCTAATGAATGACCCAAATTGACTGCGAAATTACAACATCTTACAAGGAAAATTTACAACTATTTTTAGCTTCAGGGGTGTTTCCCCCGATCCCTTGCCAAGGGTGGATCTAAATAATCATCATCGCTCCCCTTGGACCCCCTTGGCGATGCGCATAAATGGGTGGTGTCGCCACCACATTACGAAATGGGGTCCAATGTGGCAATACCTCTGAATAAAGGAGATAATCAGACTCCACATCCAACATAATTGGTAGTAGTGAGCAAAGATTGTTGTGAGTAGAAGAGAAGAAATAACCCCCTCCAGGCAAAGTTTTTAATTTAATTTTTATGTGGAGAACAATCGAGTTTTTGGGTTTCTCAATTGAAAAAATTTAGAACCCAATGTGAAATATTTATGAAACAAGGTTCACATGGAGGAAGTGAAGGCACAAAGGCTTCAGAGTGTATAGTGACCTAACAGATTTAGTAGATGGAACATATTTCTCCATCCAATTAGAGTTCGATAGTCCATTGGTAGTTGGGTGAGGATCGTTGGCTGTGGGAGCTTTCAACTGAGACATTTTCATAAGTCTATGAGAGAAACATATTTCTTGTTTTATAGGTGCTAGCATACTGTGTAGAAAACTGAGTCTTGTAATGGTTATCCAATGGCATCAAGGCCCCAATATTTCAATTTTTCTTCACATACTACTGGTAACAGTGGGATGGCTAACCTAAAATCATAACTTTTGCATATCTGACATGCTTGGAACTTGCAGACATAAGTGTGAGCATCCTTAAATAGAGTGGGACAATAATAACTAGCCCTCATAACCTTATATGTCATAGTGTCTCCCACACAGTGGCCATGTTCCAGTCCATCGTGGAAATATTTCAAGACCTTCTCTATATCCTATGGCTCAAGGCACGTCAAGTGGACACCATTTTGGTGCTTATCGAAAATCACTCCATGAACCAATTAGTAAGATAGAGCTTTTAGTCAGATTTCCCTTTTCTACTGATTCGATAAGTGCGAGCATAAGGTGTCATGCTCCAAAAATTGGCATAGATCTGCACCATGGCACTATAGAAGTGGATTGAGGAACATCTCCAATATTAAACATTTTGATCTCCTTCTCCCAACATGAAGATCTTGGTCAGGAGAATCTCTTTCTTTGGAGGCTAGCTTACACATGCCATGACCCTTTATGATATGAACTGATTTGAATTCTAGGTCATATTATTGAAGACAAGTCTACCATTTAATCCTTTTCTCACCCATCCATTGCTACATGAATAATGTTCTTACTGCTGGATGAGGAAACAATATGATTGTTTGAGCTTTCAGTATGAAGGAATTGAAGTACGTAACTACCTTTTATACTCCATATGCTTTCTTTCCAACGACATGATAATTTAATTCAGACCATTTTAGACTATCACTCATAAAGGAGATAGGTTGCTCATTTCCTTGAATATCTTTCTTTGTCAACACGACCGCAATTGATGAATCTGAAGAAAATGTATAGAGTAGGAAATATTTTCCATAATATTGGCTAAAAAGTGTGAGTGCATCAGTAATTTTCTACTTAATTTGAGTGAAGGCATCATTTTACCATTTATCCCGTTTATATATTGCATCTTTATTGATCATCTTCTCTATGGGTTTGACTATCTGCAATAATCAGAGATGAATTTTTTCAGGAAATTATTTTTCCTTAAGAAATAATGCGTTTCCTTCTTATTAACTCGGAAAAATATCTATGTGATAGATTTGACCTTGTTGGGGTTGATATCAATTTCTCTCTTTGCTATGATGTGCCCCAATAGGATCCCATTGGACAAACCAAATATGCTCTTCTTGGGATTAAGAGAAATCCCATACTTTTCACACCGCTTGAATATCTATTTCATATGATGTATGTGATCTGATATTTTCTTAGAGAAAATAGTAACATCATCCTAATAAACAACAATTCTCTAACCTATAAGGTTGCAGAAGGTGATTTCTATTTTTCTTTGGAAAGTCACACCTACGTTAATATGTATAAATGGAATACCCTTGAAAGTGAATGTCCCCCGTTTGGTCTAGAAGGTAGTTTTCAACCAGTCAGTTTTCACTATTAAAACTTGATTATAACCTAAGAAACCATCTAGCAGTGAAAACATTTCAGACCTAGAGACTGTCTAGATTATCTGCTCCATGGGATAGCACTAGATAGTTATCTTTATCATAAGCTCGATTAAGGCTGATAAAAAATACACATAATATTATCTCTCTTGACTTCTTTCTTATTGGGACTAGATTAGAAACCCACATGGAATTCCTGACTTTAAATATGACTTGATAATCCAACTTCTTTCTCAATTCCTTCTATATAAGGGGTTCCAGTGTTGGATGAAATTTGTGTAGTTTCCTCTGAAACAGTTTCACCCCTTCTTTTATAAGGATGACATGTTACATAATATGAGTGTAATAAGTATTTAAATCATCATATGTCCATGCAATCACATCATGGTACCATTTCAATAAGAGAATAAATGACTGGCATTCTTGTGGGGAACAACAAGTACCAAGGTTCACATACTTTAGATCACCGGGAGTTCCCAAAATGACTTGTTCATATGCTAAATTTGAACTTTGAGTCTTTGTGTTGGTTGGCCCTATAAATTAGTTTTCCAGGTCATATAACTTCTCTAGGGACACCACACCTTTGGGCATAACGTTTCCTTTTTTTGTATTGGACACCTCCTATAAAGCCTGATTGTGCTCATCCTCCTCTATGGAAGCATCTTTGAATAAATCAGCATTAGCCATAAAGTGCAGTATTTGTTGGTTGTCATTGAAAAAAAGTAAGATAGTGAAATTTCCTGGCACAGATGGTCTATATATAATTTCAATAAAAAAACCATTTTTCAATAGTGACATCCTAGCATCTACATTTAGTAATGCATTTTTTGTAACATTTTTAATTCTAGGAACAAAGAAAATATTGAAAGATTTGAAATGATTGATCAAATTCCATAATTCCTGTTGGTAGATTTAAAAATGCGGTGGAAAATAATGTATAGTATCTTGTACCTGATGAGTGACCACCTCTGAGTCACCAATTACCTTAAGAATTTCTACCTTCAGGTCAATAGCTTTTTTTAATCCGAGTATGAGTGCTTCATATTTGGCAGTATTATTAGTACACTCGAACTCTAGATGGCATGAAAGGATATTATTCATATTGTGTGGGTTTGTAAGAATACAACCATCTCCTGAACCGTCCTACATCTTTGAACAATCAAAATATAAATTCCAAATATTATGAGCTACTAAGCTACTTCCTACACCAGTATTAATACTATTATGTGCATTTATATTATGTTTCATTTGCACCAGCTGGAGAGCAAGGTAGGATCTCTAGCTATGTATCTGGTGGAGCAAGTGATGGTTGTGCCTAATAATACTTGAGGTCGGTCTCAAGGAAATAATTCCCAAAAATCCGACTAACAAAATCTAGAGGCTTGTTGTGGGCCTCAAGTAGTGTCATGGTTTGTTTCAAGTACGACTCACTGTTCACTCAAATCTGATTATTCTTGCCCTTATATGGAAGCCATAAATTTGACCAGTCTATTGCAAAATACCCTTGCAATTTTCTAGATCAGTCTCTGCTAAGAAGAACACCATAGCCTTCTAGTATGTCCATAATTAAAATAAATGTGATAAGCACATTCTTAAGCTCACCAATAGCCTAGACAAGAGACTTGTTTAGGTGAATAATTTGTGCGTCGATTTTCTCCCATTTTACATTTCTTTCTTCATTATAGATAATGGAATTACATTTATAGATGCACTAGAGTAAACTAAACAATTGTGTACATTTTAATTGAAAATATAAAACGTTAATAAAAACATAGGGCGGAGAGTGCTAAATTCTAATGTTAAAGCATTCACTACAGATTCAAGGGAAATGAAAGAGTTACCTAACATCTTCTGAGAAGAGAAATATTTGTCACCTAAAGGTTGTGCAAAGGTTTAGATAATAAGTTCATGCTGGCCTATATTATTTGCAAACTCATAGATAGAAATGTTAGCTCACATCTTCTTCATATCTTCGACTATGTTATAATTGATTTCTTCACCAGTAGAAAGAAAAGTTGAAGCATCTGGAGGAGTGGATTTATTCAAAACTTATGAAGTGTTGGACTTACCCTTATTGTTGGAGGAATTTTCTTAGATTTAGTTTCATCTCTGGACTTACTCTGTGCATTTAGAGCAATATTGATAGGTGGCAAGATTCTTCTTAGAAACTGCTCTTTTAATTTTTGTTTTCTCAATTCCTATTTAGAGATGCGCCTTTTACTCAAACTATATCCACCATTTTTCTTTTGAGGGGGTGCATCATTATTTGGTGGTTCTTCATCATTATTCTTATGAATTTTGTAGATATAATGATATTCATTCACTGCATGTCCAAAAAAAATTCTTTCTTTAGCCACTGCAAGTTCTTATGTTTGTTCTGTTTATTCTATCTAGTCATATGCGAATAAAGTATCCATAATGTATGCAACCAGAGAATTCAAGTTGTGATTCCACTAATGGAATTTATTTTCTGAATGATATTCCTTATGAAAAGAACAATAATTATCCATGCCCATATTTTCTATATTCATCACAACATTTGGGATTTGTGGAGACTTGGTGGGATGCTTGTTGTTGTTACTATTATTCCTTTGAAAAGGGAAGGACTTGGGAGGCTTAATGTTCAAGGAAGTTATTCTTTAGCTTTGATATTTCATTGGTGAGTGTCTACACCATCCTAGTTAAGCTTTCTATGTATAACAGTTCCTCTTATTTAGTCTTACTAGAAGAAGACTACAACTTCCTACTAGTTTCTTCCGAGTCCTTTGATTTTTCGTCATCCGCAATAACTCTAATCATGCAAAAGTCCTTCTCAAAGGTGATTACTTCTATGAAATTTAATTCCAATGTCACATTTGCAGCTCTTTTCACAGATTGAAAAATGTTAGTGGGAAAGGCAGCTTTGTAATAATCAATGGTAATCGAATCGTGTTTCATGCCCTATAGAAACTTATTCAATATGTGATTGTTTTTTTGTTAAAATATTTCAGTTTCTCTTTCTCCCCCATCTTTATGCCTCTGAGCTCTTTGAGTAACATGGAGGGATTATTTTCATCAACAAACTCCCTCCAAATGTGGATTGAATTGAGGGGTAAACTGTGGTACCATGTTGCTATTCTACCTTCTAATGTATAAGGGAACAATTATGGAGGCATCATCATCATACCTCACCTCCAACATTCATAGATGTATGTAAAAATGATCGAGGTAATCTTTTGCCTTCATTTTCTTATCTGGATCATACTTTGAAAGACCCTTTTCTTATGTAAATTTTCCAGAAGAGCAAGAGGCCATTGGCTCATCCAATCCAAATCTTGTCAAGCCATGTTCTTATTTCTATGTTCCTCCTCCTTACAAGAATTTTATGAATCTTCACCATAGAATCTGTCGAATAGGTTTTCAAAAAGAATAATTGTATCATCCTCATATCCTTTATTAATCGATGGATGACCATGTATATTTTTTGTTTCAATTGTATATTATTTTGTATATTATTCCAACTCTTCAAGAGTCAAAAAGATTGAATCTTCCACTATAGAAAAGAAGATACTGGTACCAGTTTCCTCTTTATTCTTGAGAAAATGTGAACGATTTTATGCTCCAGGAATTAATCCAATAGCCTTCATGAACTGATGGGTTATAGGTCTAGTTTCCCCAATCTGTTCATAGGAAACCTCTCAAGTTAGTTATGATCCAAGCTAGAAATATCCTCTTTCTTTATGAATCAGAATGGTGCTTGGAATGTTGCTACCTTTTCCAGAATAAGAATGATTTTGGTGTGCACATTTTTCAACCATAAAAAAATGGCTTTCCTCCTTCTAGCACTAGAATGTTAACACTACTAGAAACCAACAATATACAATGGATCTCCCCAACATAAGGTCCCAATTAGACCTTACATTATTTGGTGTAGGATTCCCATCCAAAATATGTCTTAGCTATCATTTATTTAAAGATATGCCTTGGCTTTACTTGTCAGCATGACAGAGAAGTAAAAATTTATGTGAATGAGAAAGCTAATGTGCCTTATGGATGTTCAAGTGCAAATGTATCAAGATTCTCTTATTGTAAAGGGGAAAATGAAGTGAGCCTCTAAGAGAGAAGTAATAGTACAATGCTAATGGAGAAACACATAAAAGTGAAAGCTTCATCTAACATCAAGAGAAATAGTTCACAATGATGTGAATATCACTATAAACATAACAACACATCTTCAACAAGGATCGTCGAAGTCACTGAAATATTTCAGTTACTCTAGTACTAAAGAAAGGAAACATGAACCATAAACATTCAAATAATAGTCTTAGAAACATTCACAATCCATGTGTACAAATTTGTTGAAATGGAAGGCTGCAATATTAAGCAAAAGTCCCAAGATACATAAGTACAATGAACACCACTAGCTCCAATAATGGAGCATTAGAGCCACTACTTACTCCCCAAAGTTAATAACTCTATCTCTCTAATACCTCATGGGAGAATCCAAGGTTAAAATTCATTTACATGAGAAATGAGGATCTATTTATAACTTGAGGAATGACCTTTCACATCCTCATGACCCTTGACTCTCTAACTTCCAGTAACCTTTGGACTTCTAGAATCTTTGGAATTCCAAATGACTTTGGAAATTACATATGACTTTTGGTATCACATTTTTTTGGAGTTCCATGACTCTTTAGTTCATACACGATGCTTGCTCTTCCACTTATTTGTATTTTACAATGATTATAATAATACATCATAACTTCCACATCATCATCTGATGAGACCATACATGTCACTATCTTGGATGACTCAGACTAATAGTGATTGATGACATGGAATTTCTCTAGTGGTGACATGGTTTCCAATTGTATCTTAGTTCTTCATGCAACATCAATAGTTGACGTCCTCTACCCTCTAAAGGGTCTTTGATCAAATGGAGTCTTCAAGGTGCTTTGATAATTAAGATTTAAGCATGTTCTTCATTCTTTCTAAGATTCCTTTATTTTTCTCCATACCCAATCTTCTCCATGTGTGATTTCCATTTTGTTTCTAGAGAACTTGTATCTGCAATCACTCATGACAAGTGACTATCAGCCTGAAAATATCATATTCTACCATATTCCATCCATATTTTTTGTTTATGCCTTTTTGTGGACTCAAGAGGGATAAAATGGGGTTTAGGGTGCATGGTTTCACTTTGAAATGTTGAAGGGTTAAAGAGGGAAGGCTTCAAGGCTTCAACATGCACTCAAAGGAATAAGACAACAAAGGCAGGGCACATGGCACAAGTCTAAAGGATGAAGGGGAAAGCTTCAGGCTTCCCAAGTGCACTGTGTGCTCAAGGGAGTGCTTGAGGGAGCAAGGCTCATTCCTGAAGGATAAATAATGAAGGCTTCAGGGCTTCGGGGTGTGACAATGTGCTCAAGAGAATAATGAGGATGCAGGGTGCATTCCTAAAGGCTCAAGGCTAATGCGTCATGTCTTCATAGTGCAATAATGTGCTCAAAAAGTCCAATAGCACACATGAGAACTTGGGAAGGATAAAAGGACGATCTTAAGGCCTTCATGGTGCACCTCTGCACTCAAGGAGGGTGTACTTCTTTGAGTTGAAGGAGTGCACTCAAGGAAAA